>JAYMTP010003080.1:0-17831 GCA_036897365.1 Geranium brycei | reverse complement strand
CATTTTCTCATTAAATATGCATTTAAAAGTATTATTTAAAATTTTAAAAATACAGTTTTCAATATATTGGGGCGGGGATATCTCACCCCGTCCCCGCCCCGTCCCCGCCTGAATACAGGGATTCCTTTCCCCGTCCCCACCTCAACCAGGACAGGTCATCGAGTCCCGTCAAGGACGAGGAATAATGTCATCCCCAATACTAAAAACTAATCTCAACTGTTAGATTGATAAAATAAATGTCTGAGATTAAAATACGTCATTAATAATAATGCATAATTTTAATTAAATTAAAGTTTCTCAAAATTTCATATTTCCCCCAAATAGAGTTTAATCTTATGCGTATATTTTGTTAATCCAGTAATTGATGTTGATTCCTAATTTTTTCCACACGAGTAGTTTTCATTTAAATAATCTCTTAAGTGCAATAACTTTAAAAATTTCACCAATGTAAGCAAAAAGTAATGTATATGTTTTTACGTGTCACAAAATGAATTAATATAGATAGGTTTGCATATATGAAAAACTTAATTATTCTTCAAAACAAAACAAAAAGCTTATGCAGTATCACCAAAATAATATACAAAATCAATTTTATGGTATGTATCTATATATTTAAATTTGTCAGAGATAGAGATAGAACTAAAACTAACTAAATTACTTTCATGATTCGTAAGTTTTCTTGAGTTTTGAGTTTTTAAGGGAAAATGTGAGATTCACTGTTTATTGTTTACATAAATGAAGAATTATCTTTTACTAACCTTTTCACTTAAGAGGAGAAAGAGATAACTCTAAATGAACTGAAGTGTTGTTGAAGACTATCCATATATTTTTTTTTGGTAAAAGAAAATTAATTTAGCATATTTTGGACTTTGCTGACGAATATATTTCCTTTGTTGTAACGCTAGCTACTATCTATAATGGCTTCTCGCAAGGAAAAAAGAAGATTAAAAGAAGTTAATTTCTTGCCGACCTATAATACACCATGAAGGAAGTAACACCCCAATTAAGAGTTGAGACAACATAAGTATTATGCAAACCTAAAAGGAAGCTTCGAACCCTTTTGGGTTCGTGAATGCTTCTCATACCAAGGATGCCCACTTCCTAACCTAAACTTTATTCTACACACATTGTAAAAATTTTTATTTAACAACGGCGCATGATGCGCGCCGTTAGAGAGCAATTTGTGCACATTTACAAATTGTAACGACATACAAATCGTCGTTTTATCGTTCGCTGTTACAACTTGTAACGGCACACATGTACGTCGTTAGAGTTTGCAACGGCAAACAACATTTGTTCGCCGTTACAAAACTAACGGTGTACACAATATCGTACGCCGTTAGATTTGTAACGGCGTACGAATGTTGTGCACCGTTAGTAACGCTAACGGCACCGTCAGTCTGGGGACGGTAACGGCACCATCAGTGATGGCGTACACGTTTACGTCCGCCGTTACCACTGTAATGCGTACCGTGTGAATAATTTTTAATTATTATTTTTTTGTAATTAAATATTCAAAAAATTAAAATTAAAATTGTTTGAATAAATATACATAATAAAGTAAACTACGATGGACCAGGAGGTCCAAACATATTCGGGTCAAAAGGAGGCAAGGTCGGATTTGTAAGCTTCAGTTGATCGTGGAAGAATTTGAGCATGCTGGTGTTTTGGGTTAAAGCCGCCCTAGTATCGGCAACAGCCTTCTCAGCATTTGCGGCCGCCTGCTCAGCATGTTCGGCCCTCTAGGTAACACCGGCGATCAGCTCCGCTTGACTGGAGATCTGCTCGGCTTGACTGGATATCTGATGCGTCGCTTCATTGAGCTGAGTCTGAAGCTGTGTAAACGCTTCAGCATGAAAACTGATAGTGTGACGGCGTACTCTGCCTACGTATGTCCTTAGTAATGAAAAAACTAATAGTGTTTGTATAAATTTACCTTACTAATGTTAATAATATTATGTATTAATATATCAAGTAAATCAAATATGAAACGAGAAAGCTCATGATAACTTATCGGATAACAAAAAGTTAGGCTCGAATTCGAGTTGTGTTAGATTATAACAATATTTGATAAAATATTTAAAAAATAGAGATTGATCATCTTGATAAAATTCTAATCTATTTAATAAGAAATGTTGCCCTGTTAGAAATTTATGAATCCATTGTTGCTCAAGTTTATGATGTATGTTTCTTTTGAAATTCCCATTCCTAGACTCAAGAATAATAAAAGAATTTGAGTTTTATGTGGAACAAACATCATTTTAATTTATGCATAATTAATTAGAAAGAATTTATCATCATTTTTATTTGTTTTTTGGATGAAAAAATAATTTAATTATAAAACATAATCACAGAGAAACAAAATTACAAAGCTGCAGGAGAAGGAAAGAGAGAGAAAAAAATAAATAAAAACATGAAAATAAAATAAAAATTAGTGTTTTTACTAGACATGAATTTTACGATCATTTACGTCAACCAACGAATCCAGGTTATGTACGAGGAAGAAAAAATAATGAAGACTGAAACTATGAATTGTTGTGTGACCAACTGCGATGTTGTTTCGGTTAAGGTTTGGATTTAGGATGTGATCACGTGAACACATTTCGAAAAAATATTTATGGAAAACAAGGCTTAGTAGAGAAGTGGATCTGGTATGGAACTTGCACTACGCTGCTTCCGAAAGGCCCATTTGGATTTTAGGCCCACAACGGATTTTGTTAATATTTGGTATCGAGAGATACAATCAGGTGGAACCCCACACTCTCATGTATAAATATAGGAACCATTTGTGACCATTAGATGGGAAAATGGGAGGAAAAGATTTGTGATGACTGCTTTTTTTTTAGAGAAAAACGCGACATATTATTAAATAATTAAGTAACTAACTCGGTATTACACCGGGCAGTTGAAGTAACAGATGGTGGGACAAACCCCGCACTGTGATCCTAGCTAATGTTCGTTAAAGCATATCTGGCTAATTCATGAGCCATGAAATTACAAGAACGACAAGTAAAATAAATTACAGTGCAACGAAATGCCTCTTGCAAACTCGCGGGCTCCACCTAGAATGGGTTGAAACTTCCTACAAATTCGTTACAAGAACCACCCTAAAAATGACGAGCAAAATAAATGATAGCGCAACGAAATGCCTCTTGCAACCTCGCGGCCTCCATCTCGAGTGGGTTGAAACTCCCAGCAAATATGTTAAAAGAACCACCCCGAACACGACGAGCAAAATAAATGATAGGGCAACAAAATGCCTCTTGCAAACTCACGACCTCCACCTCGAATGGGTGAGAATCCCCGCAAATCCAATACAAGAACCACCCCGAAAACACTTAGAGCGAACCCCTAGTGCAACACCCCAAATAAACCTGCGAAACAAATCGATCCCCTCCAATCCTCTTCCCAGATCAAGAGCCTCGTGCCATCTAAACCTCAAATGGCACATTGGGACACCACGATGACATATTGAAGCTTAAGAAAATAAATACCCCCTATTTCGATATACTTACATAAATCTGTCCATCGACGCCAGAGAACTCCTGATCCCTCCCAATACTGAGCCATCAACCTACCAAAACAACAGCAAGCAAATCACTGGAATTTTTCTACCCTACCTTCGATATGCCCCTCCCGGATCCGTCTGCCATTGATCCCGCAACAAGCTAATCGTCGAAACTTCTCTGCCCAACCACCGATGATTCCCTCCCGGACTTGTCCCCCCTCGTAGATGATATCAAAATAATATCCTCCCAACCTTGCCATCGCCAACCCCCTGACCCTAACCAAATCCTAACAATTGGGCTCAATTGAGCCCAGCCCAACTTTGCCTCTACTCCCACTGCCCTCCTCCGCACCTCTCCGCAACCCCGTTGGCTCGCCACAAACAACCCCTCTACCGTGAAGCCCAGCTCCAGTCTCGCAGCAGACCCCTCATGTCGAAACCCACCAAGCTGGACTCACCCTAGATGGCATCGACCTTATCTGTTGGCCACCACGACCGCACTCCCGCAGAGCTACAACCGCGTATCCAGCTCACACCGCCTAAAGCCAGACCTGTCAACAAGCGCCGCCAGATCTGTCTTTTGCCGCCACCGCCGAGAACACACTTGCAGGTCGCGGAACACCGCGATGCGTACACTCGTCAATATGGATGAGACGAGAGCGAACCTTAATGTTTTAGGGATCACTTATGATGACTCATTAATGACACATGTGTGTAATTTTTAACAATATATCTATTTATTTTTTTCATTATATTCGCATTTCTGTAACAACTAGAGGTGGACACTTTGGACCCGAAACTGGAGACCGAACCGAAATCGAACTGGAATCAAATCGGGAACCGCATGTAACGATTCTAATTTTTAAACAGAATAGGCAGGTACCCAGAACCGGACTAGTTTACCAAACATTCATTCAACCTCTATCAATTTATAGGAAGCATGGATATAGGACATATGAACCGAAGAATGAAGCGAGGAAGATATATTACTTATATTTTAATAGTATTTTATTTGCGAACTTTATAATTCGATTGAGTTGTAATAATTAAGTCTTAATGTTTTTTCTTGTTATAACTTTTAATAATTATAAATTTCATGTTTGGTCTAAAAATCGGGATCAAAATCGTCTAATTTGGAAGTTGAACTGCATAATTAACAAAAATAAAAGGCAATCGGTTCTACCGGGTAGAATCAGGGAACCGAACCAGAGGAATGTTTCTGGAACCAAACCGGCCCATTATTATGTAGTGGTTTCAGTTATGGTTCTTAAAAATCGAGAATCGGAAAGTCTGGTTCGGTCTTGATCCTAATCGATTCAGTCCGGTTCCTGATCAGTTCGGTCTAGTTCTAGACCCATGCCCACTTCTAGTACCATCATCTATTTTAATTATTTGCATTACTTATAGCGAATAACCCAATAGTCTTTCTTTTTTTCTATCCGTTTTATCACTATTTCATTTTTACGATCAAGCGGTTTCATTTCATAAATTTACACGAATTCATTTTCAAGAACGCGTTATTTTATTTTATAAATTTACACGATTTTATTTTACGATTGTATGCTTTCATTTTACAAAATTACACAATTTAATTTTTACGAATGATGTTTTCATTTATTCATGACGTTGATTTCATTTTTACGAATGATGTTTTCATTTATTCATGACATTGGTTTCATTTTAACGAATGGTGGTTTCATTTATTCATGATGGTAGTTTCATTTACTTAATTACACGTTTGATGTCATAGCAAATACATGTTTTATCTTTTACCAAATACATGTTTAATTTGATAATTTTAAGTTTACTGGGCTTTAACATCAAAATCTAACAAATATTCAGTACAAGTTCTCTAAATTATTACGAGTTTAATTCTAAAGTAACATGAACAACAAAATTAAGAAATCTAAACGCATAGCATTCATCCAAACACATACTATCACTCACCTTCTATAGATTTCATTATATTAAATTCATACCATCAAAATTCCTAAAATAATTTTGTAACTAATATCCAGCACAAGTTACCACATAATTATAACAAGCACAATCCTCATCCTTTGAAATCATGAAACCATGACAACGTATCAGGTTACCCTGAACCAAATCCAACAATCAGTCACTCAATGAAACCAAAGAATGTGTACTACACGACCCATGTAGTCTAGGTACACCAGTTGTGTACCACTCCTGGGCATATCCACTTAAATATCCCAACCTTAGCCTTCTTTACTCACTTTTTATTTCATTACCATTTTTACACTTCTTCATCCCTTTGAGGTTTTCTCTCAACTTTTGGAGGCAGAAATTGAATATTTGACAAATTCCTTGAAGATCCACCATCATGATCATAAGAACATGAAACTCATAGTGGATTTCTTCTTCCAAGACTATTTGGGTCTTTTGGGTTTTGTTTTTCCTACTCGCTTTTGTATTTGTGAGTATAGTTGTGTATTTGCTCATGTGTATGTCTATGGTTGCGGTGGTAAACCCCCATAATCATGTATGTGTTAGATACGTGTTAGTCCATAAGCGTAAATCAAATAATTAAAACATACATGCATTCAAGCAATAATGAAACAAAATCGAACGAAACAAACAAATCGAAAAATAATTCTTGTTTTTATTGATATGATAATCCAACAACACCATTTCAAGTAGTCATTTTTGAAGTTCAATTTCTCATTAATCTCTTGTCCATTTAGAGCTTGTGATATATCATTGGAAATATATCATATCTTGGATTATGTAAACGTGTATTACATTATTCTAGTCCGAGTCTAAGCGTTCAAAAATTACATTCTTTCAATTCACTTTGGACCGATTTTTCTGTTTACTTCGGTTTGGCTAGTTCAATTTTCAATTTTCTTTTCAATATTCAATTCATCAATATATCAATCCCTCAATCATATTGTGTTTGTAATTTGGGCTTTGCCTCTCATTCTAATGCAATATACATTTGTTGAGAAAAAAAAACTTGGCAATTTATTCACTTTTGTTGAATAGGGTGTTATAGTAGAACCTAACAATTTATATTAATTAAGGTATTATTCATGAAGTTGTGTATGAGTTGTGGGTGTTTCTTTCTTTTTAAATGTTTTTCTTGTTTGATCTCCAAGAATATTTAACTTGTTTTTGAGAAATTTTTGAGAATCTACATGTGGCTTTGAGAAACCCTAGAAATTTAGAGCTTTCTAATAGCATCTTTCTTTATCTTTTTCATGGATAACCAATCCATTTTCAAATATAGTTGGGAGTCTTAATCTCTAATCCTAGAATAGTTTTTTTAAGCCTTCTTGAATCATTGTTGATGTCTAGCAGTAAGATAATGATTCGAATTGAGTCAATTCTAATACAGATAGGCGGGTTTGACGATTATGAGTTAGGATAGCAACTCAACATAGTTGGTTGGAGGTTATCAAAATTAAAGTACAATGGGTCCGAATCTAGCACCTTTCGTTAAACTTATACTTGAGAAATTGTGCCTCACACACAAAAACAACACAATTGGATGTTTACTTTATTCGAGCATAACTTATCTAGATAATTGACCTCATTTCGGGTATAGTAGAAATTGATCTAGTATCTCTCAACATTTATCACATGCAACGACCGTGTGCACTTGCACATGTTCAATTTCATGTCGGTGCACTACTTTTGGCACCGCAACAAGTGCATCTCGTACATAAATTCATTAGTTTACAAAATCTTTTTATAAGCAGTGAAATATTTGAATCTCTTAGTTTTGCTCGAATTGAAAAGTTATCCTCTGTCAAAATTAAGAAGTTGTGTTATCCGTATAAAATGACTCTTCAAAAGTTCAAAGGTTTAGTACTTTGTAAGACTTCACAAATTATTTATGTTCATTAGTTTGTAACAAGAGTTATTTTTAGTTAGTAAATTGAATGTGAAAGTGTAAGTCCTATGTTATGCTATGTTAATTGATGCGGTTGCATCAAAGTATACATTCATAATATCTATTACCTCCATTCTAAAGATAATCTCACCATTGAGTAGCTTATTATTGATCCTTCTGTGCCTTTATACCTTCGTTGGTATTTTGTGATATTTTGGTGAAGAGATAAGAGTTGAGCTAATCTGGAGGGTGTAATGGCCTATGTAACAACCATTACAGGCAACCTTACAGTCAACAGAAGATATGATCTATAAATTAAGAAAACATAGACTGACACAACAAAGTTGTTAATCTAGTTTAAGTCTTTTACGCATACAAAGTGTATTAGCTCCTCGCTCACTCTTAAAGTATAAACCCTGAACTTAAATACAATTTAGGTAAACTCTCTAAAGAAACACAATCACTTCCCACATGATTTCCTAAACTCGAAGATCAGACACGATTGTTGCCTTCTATCTGAAGGAATTCTGCCAAGTATCAAAGATTTCTCCCTGAGATCTCAGATAACGCGGGCTTAAATTGAACTCTTGCGGTGCTACGAAGTAGTTAGTGGTAGTTCAATGTTGATATGGTAGTTGGTTTTAGAAACCAGGCTTCTTCTCTTCTTAAACATTTGACGATTGAGAGAAATAAGCTCTTAGATATCTTTTGTTTTGAGCTTGTGGTTAGGTTGAGGATTGTAGTAAGATATTCTCGCGCATTTATAGGATTAGTAGCTTAAACTCTTTCCTATTCTTGATCCAAATGGTTATCCTAAACATATTAAGAAATATGAATATTGTACCTTGGGGATCAAGATACCAACACATAACGTGCCTTCTCTGATTTACCTTCTTTTTTTGTATGGATTTTGCCAAGTCAATTTTCGATGTGATGACTTGCTAAGTGGAAAATTCTCAAAACTTTCCAATTCTGAACTCATACCGACTTTTGTGTAGGATTCGGGTTTTGCTGACAGTTTTTCGCAACAACTTGAGTAGTCTTCTACGCAATGGAACTTTCACTTATTTCGAAAAGGAGGATATCATGACAATAGTAGAAGCATGTGTTCATCCAACTTATCTTCATGATTGATATTGAATTGGTTAAAGTTTTTGTCTCTAGTTCTTCAGTTTTGAATCTTCTTCGTAGAACCACCATGTTGGAGAGAGTACCCAATATGTTGCTATGTCAAACCTCTGGTAACGACATCATTGGAATAACACCGGCTTCAAAGCAATTATGTAACCTTTCTATGCCACCTTAGTCTTATATTGCCAAGACATTGCAAAAGATGTTGCAACACGTCCTATGTAGAGAACAACGTGTTCTATGTAGAGAACTAGTCCAAAATCGCAGTCTCAAAAATGTTCGCAAGACAATTTTAACATTTTCAAAAGTGCCAATGCAGAAAAGACACGTGTTTCATTTAGTCAAAACATACCACTCCTACACGAGATATATCGGTACCAATCAAAAAATTATTCCATGTATAAAAATCATATATAAGCGATTTAGAGTACCATAATAGTGACATACGTTCATTTTTGAGAATTAAGCTATAAACACATGAAAAAACCACTACTCACTACCATCAATGGCTTTAAACCCATATCGGCCTCCGAATCCTACAACCCTCCAAAACAATGGGTGTACCTACATTGTAACATCCTATTAACCTATTGGATTTTGAACGACCCTTTTAATAAACCTTATTTGTGCAACGACCCTTTAATAAACCTTATTTGTGCGTGTGAGTGTTGAAGGAAGATATAAAATAAAGTGGAGTGGTGGGGACAACGCTAACAAAATAGAACATGGAATGGGAAGAGAAGGAGATGCCTTTTGGTGTACATGATTGGCATTGACTTGCTTGTCCAAATCTCCTTTGTAAACTTCACTTTTCCTTCCCCATTATGGATTCTAAACAACCATTCTTCACATAAAAGATATATTCACGAGAGATGGCCGATCTATTGATAAAATTGAATTAGTCGCTTTACATACTAAAACCCATTTCAAAGAATCTTCAAAATTTCCAGTCGAGATTGAGTCAGGAGCAAAGACAGAGCGAAAAAAAACAAAATATTTTTCGCAAGAACCTAACGAGACTTGTAATAAAATAAAAAAATACGTAACATTTTGTTGCAGATTCCATTATTCTCGTCTTGAACTTCTCTTTTACTTACATCTCAGTTTCTCTCTAACTCTTTCTAACTCTTTATCCCTTTTCGAAATTTCATTGATAACATTCTAATATACTGTTTTTTTGCTGATAAAGAAAGTGAGTCATTTATGCTTAGTAGCTTAAGAAATTTTTTGCTTGAACTCATGGTCTCAAGGTTAGATTGCAACAGGCCCATGGCCATGACCACAACTGGCATGTGTCCCTCTCCTCTCCTTGTCAAGTATCAAGCATGCCTGCATTGCATGACTATCCTAACAACTACTTTTATTCTGCATTTTGTGGTCTTGCCATTTCCATGACAATGAATCAGAATTTTGGGACCATATCAAGTATTTGCCAATATGATGATGCCCTCATTTCAAATGTTCATCATGAGCACCTTATTTTGAACCTTTTTGAGTTGCACTTTGGTTCATTTTTCCTTTTAGATTGCTTGCTATATATATCAAAGAATCAAACCTCCTTGATCCAAGAAAAATACAGTGTTTCTTGAACATTTTACTTATTGTAATGAGAGGGCAATGTACAGTCTTGTGTCCACATAGAAGGACTAAACAAAATGCATTAATTCTACAAAAAAAAAGAGGGAGCAAATATATTTCAAATTTTAAGTATAAATGTCTTATTCATAAAATAAGAAAAATGAGTTATATACAAAAACAATAGTTACAATCCTAACAATAAATTTCAATAGAAGAATTTATATGGAGCTAGTTTCATTAGGGGTCATGGTTACTATTTGCCTCTCTGCAAAAATCCACTCATATATATAGTTGATATGTTGGACAGTTTTTTGGTAATCATTTTAATTGTGGAACTCACTTGGATACATATAATTTGATCTAAAACTAGTCTGCACAAAAATGTGGATAATAAGATAAAATAGAAGTTTCATTTGTTTTGGGACTGGAAATTATCAGATGCATACAAAGAACACATCCAAAACTACAGTCATTTGATTAGCAAGACCAGTTCTTGAACCAAATCATTCACATCCCACAAGAGAACAAAGCTCAGTTCACCTATTATCATTTTTTTCACATAAGAAAAAGAGCACCCATAATCTTTGATTCTGTCATGTAACTGTTATGGTTATAGCAAGTGCTTGTTTTCTTCTGTAATATCATTGCAAAAGGTGTGCATTGAAAAAAATAACAGAGCAAAAATGAAAAGTTGCCAATGAAAAATCTGCATCTACTGCTGCAAAAGAAGCTTTTTTTATTGACATTGTTTTGCTCTGCTCAGCTATCCAACCAACCACACCCACACACACTCACATCACACACACTTTTTTTCTCTCTCTTATTTTTATTTAAGTGTTAAATTGGAAAAAAGGTCAACAAGCATAGGACCCATGTTTTTATGGGATGATTCTGTGACAAAGATTAGGCTGCTGAGAGGTGAAGGACAATGTGGGCATCTCCTAATTTGCCCAAATGAGGTTTAGACAAAGAGACCCTACAAAACCTCGTTTACTTTTAAGCATCCAATGTCTCCCTTTAATCTTTCCTCCCTTTTGAGGGGATGATTTTTTGCTTTTCTTTTCAACCTGCAATCTGTTTTAACTGTTTTGGAATATTGGGTCACCCTCACAATTTACACTTTTTCAATCCATTTTTTGTATTTGATTTGTTAGGGATAATTTTCTATCAATTTTGACGGGCTTGTTGTTCTTGGTCTAAAACCCAGAACTTTAATTATGAGACTGTTTTAGGATAATTGTAAAAATTGACGGGAAAAGTCATATATTTCGTTAATAGTAAACTATGTTGTAGCTCCGCGCAATGCACAGTATTAATTTTAAAATGTTATTGAAAAATTAAAATTGTTTAATATGCTCAAATTTATTTTTTATAAAAATGGAATATCATAAATTAAATATAAAAATTGCAAGAAAAGAAAACAATAAATTGAAATAAATAAATATCAGTAATACTCCAATACAATATAAAGAACAATTCAAATAAATTATTGAATAAGACTCGCAGATTCCAAGATATTGAGAAATAAAAAATTAGCAGATGATAAACACATTTGTATAAAAGTAATTGATATACATGTCAATGTCGTATCGTCTTTGATGTGATTTATAATAACTGGTTGATCCTTGAACTTAATTGACTGTTTCTTAATTGCTATTTCTTTCCCCAATAACATGGAGAAATCAGTTTAAAAAAACAAATCACGCAAGAATTCAAAATTTTCACTATCTTATAAGATAATCAGAACATACCTTGTAAACATGACCAAAACCTCGTTGCTCAAGTTTGTTTTGAGGTAAAAATTTGTTTTTACCAACCAATATGGATTCAAAATTGAATATTACCAAATCATTCACTTTCTTGCCATCACTGCGGATCTATGTTTTGTTGCTGAATCTGTCTAAAGTATTCAATTCCAACAATATTTCTTCAATCCATCATTTGTCCTCTGAAAATCAACACGACGGATCACAATATTGCATAATCAGACGTATCAAAAAAATTCATCGAAATCTAATGAACGGGACATAGATCGTTTTATTGGGTTAATGAATCGTATTTTAAAAGAGACATGTGATTAGCATGTATTCAAATTAGTTTAGAAAAAATTTGTAATCCAACAAAATCCTAAATAAAATTAAATATGTTTGTTATTATCATTTAGTTTATTATTTTTCTTAACTGTAATCCAACCAAATCCTAATTAATACTAACTTTATTTGTTATTATAATTAGGTATTTGAAATTAAAAAATAAAAAAATTTGGGAGAATAGAATTTCAATTAAAAAAATCAGAATTTTTAATTGAGTTTGTAATGCATTAGTATACTACAATGTATTATTGTTTTAATTTTTAGTTGAGTTTGAAATGTATCAGTATACTACGATAAATCATTGAATTAAAAAAAATCAAAATTTTTAACTGAGTTTTAATTGTATTTGTATACTACAATAAACTTAATTGAGTTAGAAATGTATTAGTATACTACAATATATTAGTGTTCTAATTTTTAATTGAGTTTGAAATGTATTAGTATACTACAAAGTCTACGATAAATCATTGAATTAAAAACTAAGAAATTTTAATTGAGTTTTATTTGTATTAGTATGTCCAAATAAGATATTCAAATAAAAAAAATTAAAATTTTTAGAAAATAAGAATAATAGAAATCTCTTGCTAAACAACTTCAAGACTATCTTTTTTTATATATATATAAAATACATAGATATATGTAATAATACAAGGATGGAATGGGGAAAAATGGGAAGGACTCAATTGCGTGGAAAGACGATTATACCCTGTACGAAAGCCCTAATTTAAGAATCGTCCCATCTCTTCTCTTCCTGGTTTATCCTCTTTCTCTTCATCGCGCACTCGCACAAAGCTCTGTTATCAACGAACTCGTCAATGACTCCGGTGATCTCCTCCGCCCCTTGAATCTTCTTCACCTTCTCCGTAGACTTCTCATTCAGGTATATTCTTCACTCTCCTTCTATCGCTTTCTGTTCCAACGACTGAAAATTGAGAGCTCCTAAATAATGCATCATCTGAATCAATAAATTTTCCATCAGCTGCCCAGCTGATATCTGGTTCAAATATCACCGTCTTAATCGTTCAAATGTAGTTGGTGAACATTCAACTCGGATTGTGCTTGGTCCTCCAACTGATATGCACGATAATTAAAAACTGTCTTCATTCTGTACCCAATTGGTGTGATTTATGTGGGTAGGTGCTATGTACACAAGTGTTCGAATTTAGCTCTAAATTTGGGATTTTTTAGTAGTTGTATTGAAATGGGTGGTTGCTTTTGGGCATAGAATAATGAACCATCATGTTTGGTCCATTGGTCAGCAGTCTGCAGCATGGTTTGCTGGCCATATGAAAGCTCAAGATATCAAGGTCGTAGCAGTAAGGTTTTTGTGATTACTTACATGTTGAAGAATAGTGTAACATTCTTGGGAACAAGGAGGAGAACTACAGCCACAAAACTATATTATTATTTTACGCTCCAGTATAGACAACTACTGCAAATTTGGAATTTGATAACAATGAGTAATGGCTCTGAACAATACATTTGATGTAACAAATGAGTGAGAAAACTCCAATGAAAAGTCCATTGTTTCATTCTGCTATCATGGGATCCAATAATAACAAGTTTTCAAATTACCACGTGAATGGATATATTCCCCAAAATAATGTTAATTGGTCAACCCTTTCTCTCATTCCCCTTGAATCCAACTCCAATCTTCTAGTTATTTTTTTGGGATTAATACACCCCTTCAATTTATGAACCAAACACGCAAATCTTGCACTTAGCATTTTGATTTAAATTCCTTAATATTAGTCCGGGTCACTCAAACCAAACACCCTAAGCGATTGGAGTAGGTGTATGAAAATTCGGTTGCAATGGGCAACCTGAATTAAATATAAGTTAGAAGCTGATAATTGCAAAACAGAGGTATATCAGTGTGTTTATTTGTGACTTCTGCCATGCGAACGATAACTGGGTGGTTGTCTTTAATGATAAATGTTATGTTTGTTTTAACTGTGATTTCTGGGACCTTTGTCAAATATCTGGATGCAATGGGTTAATCACTTACAAGCTTGCTTATATGGATGTTAAGAAAAAGATGAAGGACATGCTATTTTGCTTGTTACCTATGGATGCATGTTCTCTTTCATTTGACATTTTGTCTCCCTTGAGTTTAGATATAAGTTGTTAGATCTTTGCATTCACACGAGTTGGCTAGAAATCTTACTGTTCATGAGAACTCCTGTTTTTCATATATGTTTTTATCTATTTGATAGTTAATATTTTTCATGTTGATGGTTAACAACTAATCACTGAGGTTGTATGCACCTCAGGTGCATGTAACTATTTTGATTTTACTAACCTTTTCTTGATTTGTATAATTTGGGGGGAAAGTGTAAAACAAGTTCCATATGCGTACAGTGTTAGTTCTGAAACTAAGAGAATTAGAGAGTTGTTATTCTTATAAATCACTCGCTGTTTTCTATAATTTGTTTCTTTCCCTACATACAGGTGACCCCACCACCCTTGTCCATGGATGAATTGCTCAGCAGTTAATAAACTGCAAAATATCTGCCATGCTTTTCTTCTACCAAGAAAAACTTTATTTCCATTTTAGTGTTGATTAATAACAACCGGTACAAGTCTTATCATTTGCTTGAACACTTTCACCATTTTTATCTAGAATTATATTTAATTTGAAATTTTCTCGTGTTTCAGCTCAATGTTTATTGGATATGTCTTGTGGTTCCCTTCCTTGAAGCATACTACATTTCTGGGTTTGCTTTGATCTGCAATTTCATGTGGGAAATCCTTTAATAATCTGAAGCAGTTCACTTGTTCGGGTTGAACTATGGCCGATCAGTCTTTAACTGTACCAGATACCTCTCTTGATCTGGCAGATCAATCTTTAGTTATTGGACAGGAATTCCCTGATGTTGAAACTTGTCGAAGAACACTGAAAGATATTGCTATAGCACTGCATTTTGATCTTAGGATTGTAAAATCTGATCGCAGCCGGTTTATAGCCAAGTGCTCCAAAGAAGGTTGTCCGTGGCGTGTTCATGTGGCAAAATGTCCTGGTGTATCGACATTTTCAGTTAGGACGTTGCATGGGGAGCATACCTGTGAGGGAGTTCACAATCTGCATCACCAGCAGGCATCAGTTGGTTGGGTTGCAAGATCTGTAGAAGCTCGTATTCGAGATAATCCACAATACAAGCCAAAGGAAATTCTGCAAGATATCCGTGATCAGCATGGAGTCGCCGTTTCTTACATGCAAGCTTGGCGTGGGAAGGAACGAAGCATGGCTGCACTTCATGGAACCTTTGAAGAAGGTTATCGTCTCATTCCCGCCTACTGCGAACAAATAAGAAAAACCAACCCTGGAAGCATTGCCTCAGTTTTTGCCACTGGACAAGATAATTGCTTCCAGCGCCTGTTTATTTCCTACCGGGCATCTATTTATGGGTTTATAAATGGTTGTAGGCCACTTTTGGAAGTTGATAGAGCTCATCTGAAAGGAAAATACTTGGGTTCAATACTCTGCGCTGCGGCTATTGATGCCGATGATACATTATTCCCATTGGCTTTTGCTATTGTTGATGAGGAGAATGGCGATAATTGGATGTGGTTCATGTCAGAGCTGCGGAAGCTTCTCGGAATCAATACTGAAAACATGCCTAGACTTACAATTCTGTCCGAAAGACATAAAGGCATTGTGGAGGCAGTGGGAACACATTTTCCAAGTGCTTGTCATGGTTTTTGTCTGCGACATGTAAGTGAAAATTTCCGTGATACGTTTAAGAACACGAAGTTGGTCAATATATTTTGGAATGCTGTTTATGCTCTGACGGCTTCAGAATTTGAAAGCAAGATCTCCGAGATGGTTGAGATCTCACAAGATGTGATACAATGGTTTCATGACTTCCCTCCACAACTCTGGGCGGTAGCATACTTTGAGGGGGTAAGATTTGGCCATTTCACGCTGGCGGTCACAGAGCTATTGTACAATTGGGCCCTTGAATGCCATGAGCTCCCTGTTGTGCAGATGATGGAGTATATTCAGCAACAGTTGGTATCTTGGTTTCATGAGCGTCGCGAGACAGCCATGAGGTGGAACTCAATCCTAGTGCCATCTGCTGAGAAGCCAATCCTCGAAGCTCTTTCAGATGCTCGGTGCTATCAAGTACTGCGGGCAAATGAAGTTGAATTTGAGATTGTGTCGACGGAGCGCACAAATATCGTGGATATAAGAAGTCGAGTATGCTCGTGTCGCCGTTGGCAGATATATGGTTTACCATGTGCACATGCTGCAGCTGCGCTTATATCTTGTGGACAGAATGTGCATCTATTTGCAGAGCCGTGCTTTACAGTGGCAAGTTACAGGGAGGCTTACTCGCAGATGATAAATCCCATTGGTGAGAAGAGCCATTGGAAAGAGGAGATGGGCGACTGTGGTATCACGATGATCACTATACGCCCGCCCAAGACTCGGCGTCCACCAGGTCGGCCCAAAAAGAAAGTACTTCGCGTAGAGAACTTTAAGCGACCCAAGAGGGTGGTTCAGTGTGGTCGGTGCCATATGTTGGGACATTCTCAGAAGAAATGCACAATGCCGATTTGATCATTCCTTCCTTAATCTATAGTTTGCTAGCTTGTTTGTAATTCTATTCCATTCTAGTGTATGTTATGCTAATGTCGTGTTACGTTATAACTATGTGGTTGTGGTTCCAAATAAGAATCTTCCAAGTTATTTCAGATTAGATTAGCTTAGCATAACAGTTGTGTGTAGTCATCTTTGTGCTTTCTGGCCAGGTTCTCAATTCACTAAGCGGGATTGAATTATTTCCTCAAGAATCTCACATTCACTTTCTAATTTATTGAAAATTTTATGCTATCTTTTTACATTAAATTTCGTTTAAATGACGAAAATACTTCAATAGTAAAATAAAATAGAATAAAATTATTTGTAACTTGTTTTTTTCTCTATATTTTAAAGTAGAGGATAAAAAAGTATTTTAACATTAAAAATTAATAAAACAAATATTAAAATTATATTTTATTCTTTATTTTTAAAAACCCAATTAGAAATTTTTTTTAAATGTAATCCAAAGATATTTTCTTGAACTAAAAAATATAACAAAATTTTCAAAAAAAAGGTTACGTGGACCTTTTAACAATTTAAGCGGACTACAAAAAAATGTATTTTTAGTCAAAGAAAATTAAGTGAAACTGTCGTATATTTAAATGAAGGTATCTCACATTTTTTTCTATTTTAAAATAAAAACTTGTTAATCATCATGAAAGCACTCAATTTTCTTACATATGGTGGACTAACTTTGGTGAAAAATTTTCATTAGTAGAAGAAAGGTCGCAATGTTGTGATGCCACCACATATTACATGTGACACACGTGCAATGGCACTACCTCATCTCACATTTCCGCCACATGCTTACGGCTTACCTACCACCATCATACCCAATATAATATCATACATAGAAAATTCTAGATATTTCCTCTTAATTATATGCAAGTCTCACATGAACCTTCTTAAGTACAAAATCAATCTGAAAGGTGCCCTAACTATAAAAAATCCCACTTTATAATTTTCCGTTAACTTTTTAAAAATTTCTGTTAAGTTTTTTGTGAAATGACGAAAATAGCCTTGTATCTGAAAAATTAAAATAAACAAGTAAAAATGATTTTGAACTTTTTTTCTAATTTT
>JAYMTP010003079.1:0-17834 GCA_036897365.1 Geranium brycei | reverse complement strand
ACCCTCTTCTTGTAAACCTTATATTATCCTAAGTGAATTGCTTGCACTAGTGCGGCCGTGGACGTAGGTCAGTTTAGACCGAACCACGTAAAAATCTCTGTGTCTTCGTCCTTGATTTCTTCGCTTTATTTTCTTGCTATTGTGTGTGTCTGAGATCGATCCTAACAGTAAAGTATTTAACAAATGGGTTCTTGGTGAAAGTTCAAAATCTGATAGCATATTAAACATCGATTCACCTTGAAGCTGAAGCCACGCTAATATTTATGAAAACAAAAGTTGGGGACGAGCATAATAATATATAAATGGAGGAATATTGACCTGAAACAGCGAATATGAGGTTGCAAAATGAGTTCATTGTCCTTGTTATGAAAGAATCTGCTGGGAGTATTAGGGTAATCAAGGTCTCTTTTCTTCCGGGAGACCTTAATGACATGAAAAACGGTGATGATGGGAGTGACAATGGGATCTGTGAGATGGTACATATGGTTACCGAACAAGAAACACAGACTAGTGACAGTCATCATAGAAGCTGCAATGATCAGTGTCTTTTGCCATCCATATCGACCGATAAATGCGAGCGGAAATATTGTTCCTATCCACACAACAATCTTCCACACTTTGAGCCTGACTTCCACTCTGCGATTCCCCTTCTCGCTTTCGTCCTGCTCATATACATGTAACTGGTCCTGGTAGAAGTTTTCTAATATGGGTTGAGACCCGGCTCTGCCTATTGCTAGTATGAGAACAGCAAAAGCATAGTATAGACCAAGTTTGCCTTGTGAAATCAGATTGTAAGCACCAATAGTTAGCATTCCCAATCCCTACAAAAATCAATGACAAAATTATTTACTTCACGCTTGTGGTTGCACGTATCTTTTTATCGGGAGCGTTTTATGAGTAGATAGAGAAATGCTGTCATTTAAACAAAAAAAAGAAAAAAACAGTGAATTTTTTCAATGTAATGTAAAATACTAAAAGATAATCATGTTAACTATTCAATAACCTTAAAGTAATAAATAAACATCAAGAAAAAGAAGTGCGAAATAAAAGTCAACGGGTTATGAATATGGATGGTACATACAGCAATGTAAGCAGCGGTTGAATAGAAGATGACTTTCTGGTGAGAAACAAGAGAGCCAGAGACATAGGTCATGATAATGAGCATCACCCCAAAAATCCCCTCTTGCAGATTGGTCAGAAGAGAAGCCTCCCGGAGATCGATCCCCACCAACGTGTCTGTGAAGAATGTGATCAACAAACCCACCACTCCATATTTCACATATTTCTGTGCAATCGCCAAACCTGAAACAAAACACAATTGAACATTAGATGCTTAGTAGTGACAGGATCACATCTTTGTACAAGATGTTGGACTTTTACAAAATTAATGGTAATTAGCTCATTAGAGCTACCTAGAAAATTAATTAGTACCCGTGACAAACCCAGAACTCTTGAAGAAGCAGTTATGATAATCTGCAAATGAACCGAACGTTTCATGTATGAACATGGTCACGAAGCGTGGTAACCAGGAAGGAGGAGCCATGGCTAGCTTCTCTGCAATTGCTCTAATCTCTAATCGGACTCTGACCCTCTTCTATATATGCTTTTAATTGATTAATTAATTATTATTATACTATGGAAAGAATTGCAAATCATTGCTTCTAAGATGAGAAGAGTGGTTTGCTTATAAAAACAGAGAGTGGTTGGCTATCGTAAGGGACCTCTGTGTTTTCTTGTGTTAACGAAGCTGTTGGCTTAATCAAATCATATAATTTAAGCGCCGTCGGCTATAATATAGCAACATATTTTGTATGTGTTACAAGTTGAAAATAGTTGCATAGTTCATAGAGGACCCAACATGCATGTGATACATGAACTTGACAGACGTACATGCATATGTGTATGTGCTATAATAAGCTGGATTTATTCATACTTCATCCATTGTAGATAAACTTTTCCGATAAAATTTTGATTTCCATTGCTTTTTCGCATACTCAATAGTATATGTGTATGTAACTGTCCAACTGTTACGTACACATACATATGACTTTATCTGAATTAAGGATCCAATAAAATTGATTTGTGCAGCAGCCAGACAAGACTTGAAAAGTTTGGACAAGTCTACCTGGCAAACAATGGTTCGCCTAAAACACTTGCAGGATTTTCTCAGAAACCATAGCTTGAGGTTTAATCTAACTATGGTCTATAGTTGTGTGTTTTAATATTGTTTATGCTTTGGTGATGGCTGCGTTTGGTATTTAATACGTGACGTATGACCATTGCCCAATGTATTTGCCTACTCGAGTCATTATTGGCCAATATAGTCAAACAAAACATAAGCAGACTCAACATTTTTGGAATTGTATAATAACAATATTAGAATAGTACTTATGTTACATCACCAACTTTAAAATTTATGCTTTTATCTTATTTTCTTAAGTTTGGTTACTTATCTTTTGTTAGCATTGTCTCTTGCGCAGTAATATTTATATTACTTTTTGGAAAAGAATAAGTGATGACATTATACTTTTGCCAGTTACTTTGTTGGGGATATTTGTACTAAAGATTGAATTTAATAATAATCATCTACACAAGCAAAGTTTTTAGGGATATTCTCAGGTGAACATCCTTATAATTAATTGCTTTTTAGTTGCATACACCTAAAAGAATTTGTCACTGTGGAAACTTAAAAATTAAATTTTTTTCTATTTCTATTAGTTTTTAACATTTTGACTTGTAAAATGACTAAAATATATTTAAGAGTTAAATGAGTTATTAGAAGTAGATTGAAAAGACTAAAATGCCTCTCCTATAATTCTAATTTTCAAAACATGTCACTCTCTCTCTCTCTCACTTTTGTCTCTGCAACTCCACCACCAACTCATCAGGTGAGAGAGGGAGTGACATGTCTTTGAAAATTAGAATTGTAGGAGAGACATTTTAGTCTTTTCAATCTAATTTTAATAACTCATTTAACTCTTAAGGGTATTTTAGTCATTTTACAAGTCAAAAATATTAAAAACTAACGGAAATGGACGGAAAGTTGCTAAGTGAAAAAAATGCAATTCTTAGGTATCCACCGTGACAAAAAAAATTCTAGATGTATCCACCTAAAAAACAGCCAATTCTAGGGGTATCCACCTAACAATATCCCAAGTTTTTATCACTTAGCCTACCCTAAATTGGTATGGGATAACAGTACTGTCATTTCATTAGTAATTACTACGTATTATAAGTGAAAACTAAGGGCTTATATAAAAATGTGAGATTCCTTTTTGACAGGGAGATAAAAATTTGGATACTTCCATTTTTGTTGCCTCATCAACAATAGTTTAGTATTATTATTTACAAAATAATTATTTATTTTTGTCATTTGATGCAAATAATAAGGTATACTAGTACTTTTATAAAATCAACTCTTTAAATTAGTTACACAACTTCATGTATGAATACGTGATTACTCATAGGTCATCGTTGGATTAAGGAGAAAGAAACTTGTGAGGTCGTCGTTGGAGAAGAGGTTTCGAAAGGAGAGAGTTGCATGGCACACACTTGAAAATTTTAAAACAAAAGAGGAGGAGCATTTTAGTCTTTTATCATGGATTTAAATGAAAGCTACATAAGACAAAATAAAAGTGCACTTATTTAGGAGTGTAAGATACTTGAGTGTAATTTTGTGAGATTACTTCTACATATTATAATGAAACAACAAATTAACATAAATGCATTATAAAATAATGAAATGTCCAATGACACATCAGTCTTCAATCATAAAAGTTTGGATTAAAAGTTACCCATTGCACTATTATATCTAAAATTGAGACATTAACAATAAAAAAGTTTTCAATAAAACTCACACAATGAAATCTTTGTCGTGAATGGCAAATTATCCCATAAAACTACTGAATATCAAACAAAAAAACCTACAATCACTGATTATCTTCTTTTTCGTCTATGTTGTGTACTTGTGGCTCCAAATTGTCCTCCGCCGCTACCCTATGAACACCAAGCGTGTCCATCTCTTGCAATTCCTCTCCGACTGTGTCAATCACCGCCGTCTGCACGGCCACCACAACTTCTTATAGTTCTGCTCCTCCTCCTTTATCTACTTCCACTACCTTATTGTACGGGTAGGTGAGCAATACCACAGTGCACACCATGAAATTGACTATGCTAAATAATATTATTACAAAGAAGTAACGATCCAAGCGGCTTGAGTTCAAGCTATCCCCAAACCACCTTTTATATATCCGACAACAAATGATGCTGAGGATGCTTCCGAACCCTGCAATAAAACCGTCAATCAACACGCCAGCCTGACCTTTTATGGCTTGAGGGACCTGATGGTCGTAGAACTTGGCCAGACCATCGATAGCAAGCCCCGACGCGCATCCCAACAAAAAAAACTGTGGACCCAGCTTCCACGTATTCACATCCATTATTGCAGTCGTATCATCTTACAACTCGTGATACTCCACTATTTCCAGCTTCTTAATCTCCACCTTTCGCGCCAGAACAAAGCAAAAGATGTAGGCGAATAACCCAATACAGACTCTGAGTATTGTAAAACGCTTCTTGGGGGATCGGGAGAGTCTCTTGGCCATATAATCGAACGCGTTAGTGACTAGAATCTTTGACAGAGTCAAGAATACGAGGAGGATCGAGATGGAGATACTGATTACCATGTTATTGGCTTGCTCTGGAAAGAAAGTGTTGGTTGTTACCTCCACGAGGCCAACTCCCGCGAAAGATGCCCATTTAGGGAACATTCTCAGTAGAAGTTTTGAATCCTTGACTTGTGCTACACGGCAAAGCCTTCCATCTTTTACTTGTTGTTCTGGAGTAGTATGATGATATGGAGGAAACTCTATAACCGCTGCCTTTTCGACCCACCTACATAATAGTACTCCGTATGTTATATTGAACTTGAAGTCAATGCCATATTGAGAAACAAAACTGTGATTATAATCAACTAATTACCTGAAAAAGTGTAGACGAGGTGGAAAAGTGAGGTGGTTTCCGTCGTTATGGAAGAAGTGATGGGGAGAGTTAGGATATTGGAGGTTTCTTTTCAGGAATGAGGCTTTAAAAACCTTCAAAAGAATAAGTAAAGGGGTGGTGACGAGTTCAATGGGTTTGTAGAAGTTGGTGCCAGCCCAGAAGAAGATGCCGGTGGCTGTCATCATTGACACCGACACCACTATCGTCTTTTGCCACCCATAAGAGCGGAAGAAATATATAGGAAGAAGTGATACAACCCAGACGATGGCCTTCCACGCTTTCATTCGGTCCTCTACTCTCTCGCTGATCTTTTCTTTTCCTTCTTCTTCCTCCATTTTTTCTAACTGAGCTTGGAAGAACTTTTCCAACATCGGCTGAGATCCGGATGTGCCCATTGCTATTACTAAAACTATGATATTGTAGTATAGACTCAGATTGCCTTCTCGAATTACATGATACGCACTTATGCCTAAAAGAATCAATCCCTATCAGATCAAGAAATAGAGATGTTAATAAATTAGCATTAACATCAGAAACTTGTGAGTGGGCCTCTTATCTACCAACAGGAACAAGTTGTCCATATTAGTATTAAAAAGCAGAAAGATGATTATCTAAATATTTAATGTCAGGTGACTATCCTTAAAATTAATGTTTTGGCAGATGACTATACTTAAAATATTTTTTCACTTGGTGGGTATCCTAAATTTGCCAATTTAGGGCCGTAAGTTACAATGACCATTTCTGTCCACAATTCTGTTAGTGTGTATTGGCAAAGACAGTTATGCCCCTAACTAGGAATGAATTTTTTTAATTTGAGAGAGAAGACTTAAATGCCCCTAAATATCCTTTTAATTTTCAAAATAAGTCATTCACTCCTCTCTCTCACACCTCCTCAACCTCCCTCTTTCTGCTTCTATTCCAAGAAAGTTTCATGCTCTCTCCAAAATCTATAGATGGGTACTTTTTTGGATTCAAGCTTAAGAAACTCAATTGATACATGTCGGCAGCTACATCATCTTCCACCTTGCATCTCTCTCAAAGATCCATCACGAGCTATAAAATGAAA
This sequence comes from Geranium brycei, assembly GCA_036897365.1. Lineage (NCBI taxonomy): Eukaryota > Viridiplantae > Streptophyta > Magnoliopsida > Geraniales > Geraniaceae > Geranium > Geranium brycei. The sequence goes on along the minus strand of JAYMTP010003079.1, from coordinate 11,767 downwards.
TCAACAAATAAATGAAGGTCGGCGATCTAAGTTCTCTGGGGATCAATCTCTCTTTCCTCCTTGCTCCTTGACCGGTCCATTGGCCACTGATACCGACCAAATCGTCCCGTCCAATCACTTGTTCCATGGAATCTTGTTTTTTGGGAATAACTTGTCTGATTCATTTTGAGGCTGAATCTGTTCGATTCACTCACGAATTGGAATGGAGATCTAGGGTTCCCTGAGTTTAAAGTTACAAATCTGTGCGAATTTGAAAATCCCAGTTCGAGCTGGTACAAAACCGACGCCTTATCGATGCCGCCCTTGAGGGTCGGCGACGGAGATGACCCAAAATCGTTCCCGAAGAAGAGGTGGAGCGAGTGGCCAACGCCCTCCAGAGACTGATATAGACGACATGGGCGTTGGCGAGCGCGTACCGCTGTCGGATGGGTTCGTCGAGGAAGGAGTACCGCTCACGGTAGAGCGCCACCGCTGGAAGGTTGTCGAGCTCCGAGCTGCCACAACCCATCGTCAACAGACACGATTTTCAGGCCATAAGCGAAGAGATACAGTAATGGGTGTTAATGGGTGAGACAAAATCGAAGAATCATAGTGGATTAGGGGAAAAAGGGCTCAAACAATAAAAACTCAAGTTTGAATGAGTGTTTGTTTCTAGGGAATATTATACATTTAAAGTAGGATTTTAAGGTGAAAAGAGAACGAAAGATAAGGGAGAACAGAGAAGGGACAAAGAGAGAACAGAGAAGGGACAAAGAGAGAGAGAGGCTTAAATGACAACTTTTAAAAATTTTAAAATTTAAAGAATACCCAGGGGTATTTAAGTCTTTTTCCATACACACTAATAGAATTTGGACGGAAATGACCATTGCGACTTACGGTGCTAAATTGACAAACTTAGGGTACCCACCGAGTGAAAAAATATTTTAGGTGTAGTCATCCGTCAAAAAGTTAATTTTATGGATAGTCACCTCACATTTTCCCTACGCATTATATATATTGCATTTTGAGGAATCACACGTTTTCTTTACGACATGAAAAATCCTCTACATCTATTCTAATGAGATTTGATCTCATGACCTGTCCCCTAAGAGTAGATCTAAAATCGTAGGAGTGTCTCCCTCCGAACAAAGATCAATATTATCTATACAAGTTTGTTATAGCTACGAGAAGCGTATATATTACAAGAGAATAGGTATGAAATCAAACGCTAAAAATGTACTGAAATACTATGAAAAAAATGATCTAAAAAGATTTTAGAGGAAGGGGCAAAATCTCAATTAATTTTTTTTTTTGACGATTTTTACAACCAATCCTAAACTACTCATCTCACTCAAAGTGCCTCAGCTCTCCTTGAACGAGAAGGAATACTCGGACAACTATGCCAAACATGTAAGGGCTACTAAAAATATAATTCCATTAATAACATAATTAATTAAAAACGAAAAAGTAATTATAATAATAAAATAATTATGCGATTCAATGTAAAATAACTATTCGAGCTTGATTATTTATTTTTTAGTTGAGTTCGAATTTAATTTTCAAAATAATAAAATAATTACTAAATGCATATAATAAAAATTAATTCGAGCTTGATTATTTACATTTAAGATGAGCTCGAATTTAATTTTCATTTATATAGAAATACAAAGTAAGTCGGTTGGCAAGCCTTTGTTGGGCTCAAGCTTGACTCGTTTATCAAACAACTCAAAGTTGCGCTCAAACTCAACTCGAGTTAGAACCTAACTAGCACATATTGAGTTTTTAATGTCTTTATCCATAACAATAATTCATGTATAATGATTTACTGTAACAAAAAATAAATATCTTATTTTTTCTTTATATTCCTTGAAAATTATTAACATTTACATCTCAAAATATGTTAAAACCGCAGTTGTTTACCAATAAGTTCAATAACTCTTTCAAGAGATTTGGACAACGTTTATATATATGATGATTAATCGAGGCCAAATATAATTTCCGAACAAAACTTTACGTTCAAAATTTTCGAATTCCGCCCGGGCGGTGGATCCGCCCCTGCCTCCGGATCTGGGTGAGTTGTTTCATATCCTACTACAGTACTACTATTTTGCATTAATTTATTCTCTGAAGTTTTGATTGGTCACCCTGAAAGTGTAAGTTGTTGAACCCAATTTTTGATACATGTGAGTGATAAATCTTAGTTACTAGTAAGCATGGGCGCGCGATAAAGAAAGACTTACGGTGATGTAGGCAGCAGTCGAATACAAGACAACTTTTAGATGAGGAACAATAGAACCAGAGATGTTGGCGATAGAAATGAGCATAAACCCAGAAACTCCCTCTTGGAGGTTTGTTAGAAATGCAGATTCAAGAAGATTTACTCCCACCATCGTTTCTGTGAAGAATGTTATCAGCACTCCCACCACTGCATAGTTCACATATTTCTGGGCAACTGCTAAACCTATACACCACAACACATAAATATAGTTCATACATACATATGTATATGTTAATTCAACAAAGAAAATGTTAAACTGATGAAGTTGTACCTGTGACAAATACAGTACTCTTGAAAAGGCAGTTTTAATTGTCTGCCTTTGACCTCCAACTTTTAGGCAAGGCAGCCATGTTTTAGTCTGAACTCAGTACAATTTCATTTCCCTCTTTGTGACTTTGCTACTCTTCTTTATACAGAGGAAAAGGTAATAATCAAATCATTATTCGAAAATCAATGCCAACTACGGCTGGTTAAGCACTGACTAATTTAAAAAGACCTCATAGTCATATTATAAGACAATTTAATTAAGGTGTCACTGAATCCAATTAATAGTATGTTTATATATGATATTAAATCATTCCATTGTTATTATTAGATTATCAATATTTAAGCCAATTGAGTCAAACAAATATATGAACACAGAAACGTTTTCCCTTGCAAGTAAATAATACAAGTCAATGGAGTGTATGAATCAAGCCTCGCATACTTGCATGTAAGACTTTTGAATACAAAAAGACCTAATGTGCATGATGCGAAAGAAAATTTGTTCGACTAGCCGAATTAATCAGCCATTTTGCAATTTAATTAATTAATTAAATATCTTTCAACTTATTAAAATTATTAATTTCATGAGTGGCTTCATCGTTTTTTTAAAACAAATACGTACATTTTGCAAAAGAATAATAATAAAGTTCATACTTCTTCTTATTCAAAAAAAAAGTTCATACATTTTTACATTACTAAAGCGCATAGCCCCTCATTAGTGTAGATTCGTTCATTCTCGATGCACCTAGTGTTAAAAATATGCACTATAGGTCAATTATATTTATCCATGTATCAACATTATCATTCTAAGTAATAAAACATCACTTTTATTATCATGGTGTTGTGATAATAAGTTGATTATTACTTTCGTCTGAGGTCATCAAGTAATGTGACTTTATAGTAAAACCCTTAGATTAGATTAGCAACTATACTCAACTGTCCCTGGTCATCGCATTCTTACGATCAGTGTGAAGTTGACTGATGATCGTATTTTACTGATCATGGATAGAGGTTATCAAGTCAAATCATAGATATCATTTAGAGAAATACTATTGGATGACTCGTCATGAGCATGCGACATAGATTTAATCATGAACATTGCTCATCGTCGTAGTATCAATGAATCCTTAGACTTTGGAGTCACCATGGATTCCTATGTAGCCACTTTCTCAGTTTGACATATTCATCTACTTTGTCCGTAACTTGATAATGAAAGGGTATCTTGGTTGTGAGACTGGATGTATAAGGAATATGGGTGACGGTCAAGGAATTTGTCCCTCGTAAAATTTATGAGAACGATATTTACTTTGGGCCTCTTGATGAGTATGATCGAGGAAACCATGGCCATGCTAAAAGAGTTGATAAAGAATTATCATTCTCGGTCTACTCAAGATCAAGAAATATGATTGAATAATATAAGGATGACGGCTCTATGCCTTATGTTCAATCGTGATATCCAGAGACAAAAGGATTGTGATAGCTACAACAAAAGGTTAAGTCGAATCATCGATCTTCATGTATATTGGATTATCATAATGTCTTGTTAGAGGTCACTTATGATGAATGGGCGAAATAGAGATTTCGGGTCATTGCCAATATTTCATGAGCCTACAAGATCACACATAAAGAGCGAGCTCGAATCATTTTGGGCTTTTGAAGTCCATACTAAATAAGTGAAAAATAGGTATATTTATCATATTAGGAGTATGATAAATAAAGATTAAATTTTCGAATTTGGATTTGAAATAAAAGGGAAATTCGAATTAGAATTCGAAATTAAAAGGGGAATTATCTGATTGAGAATCGGAAACCGTAGGAGAAAATATTGGATATAAATACATGAAACTCGGGGTCTTATCTGAAGGACCTTAGGAGAAAATATGAAATATTGGTTTCAACATGTCCTTCAGGAGCAATACGATATCTTGTTGGAACCATAGATAGATGAAATATGAAAATATAGTCTTCTCGCCAATTAGGAGTAATACAATGATATGTGGATCTCAAGACTCCCAACAGTGTACCAGTCTCAAGTAATAAAGTGTAGTAAGATTACAATCCCGAGTTATCGAACCCAAAGGACAACGATTATCAATTTTAAGCACTCAAATTTAATTTTAATATTAATCTCAGTAGATCAAAAGTGTGTGTAAAATTTCGGTAGTTAAAGCACACATGCAGGATTATAAAATAAATTAATTATATAATTAAGTTGAACAAGTTGAGGCAATGAACATCAAAAGAATAAGTTCGGGAAAAAGAATAAATTAATAAATATGCTTATCGGGCATTGCTAAGTCTTAGGGAGGCAACATGAACTTCAAGACACATTAAACCCCTTCTCAGTAGATAAAAAGCCTATAACTAATTTAAACCAACCTATCTTTAGTGATGATTTAATCGGCTAGTCAGCATTAAGTTTCGTAAGTTCTCGGGATTTTTCGGTTTGAGAACCTATGGATGTCACTACCGTGTTAACCCACTTATCTCTAGTGAGGATTTAAACCTGACTTTCATTACTCAAGTCCATTTACTAACTTCTCTCTTCATTATATTAATAAACTAGATCAATTAGACACAATTAAGGGCAAGAAGCATTAAGCATATACATAATGAAATCTTCTTACTCGACACTGCAAGCATATAAATTAATTACTAAAATTTCCTAATTAAAATTCTCAGTTCATAGCCTCAATCCCAAAGTGAATTAGTCAGACATGTTTATACTTGGGTGTTTAATTAACATCCTGGAGTTGAATCAATTCATGCATATACTGATTAAAATAACTCAATAAAGAATAAATTAACAAGCGGATAAACCATATGACATAATTAAAACAATTATAATCAATAACGTAAAACACAATTATAATAACCGAACTAGGAATTTAATTCATTTGGCAAATTGTAAATACAACATATAAGGATTGAGAAAGTTAAAACCCGAATAAATTCTCGATTGAGAATTCAATACATGAATAGGGATGATTGGCTTTCTGGTCCTTTTCACTTGGCTTCTGGAATCTTTGAAATGGCTTTGGAACTCTTCTGAGAACTTTTTGATGCAAACTTTGGATAACTGGAATTCAAACTGAATGTGAAAATATGGATATTTTCACAAATGCGTCCACGCCTTTTTATAGGTGGAAATTTTTTGGTGGTCATGGGACCATGACCACTTAATGCCTCATTATCCTCGCTCACGATTCGTCCACGAAGCTCGTGGGTTGACTAATGAGGTCGCCACGGGCTGTGGCCCTCGACCACGGTCAGAGTTTTCATGCCCAAACTTCGGTCACGACACTGCACGTTCTGAAGAGAGAGAACGGCCACGGAAAGGGGCCACGGGGCGTGGCCTTTGGCCACATGACGCAGAATTGAGACCCCAAGTCTTCACCACGGAGGCGTGGCCTTCGCTTCGCCGCAGGATGTTCACGGATCGTGGCCCTCGGCCACGGTGGGAACCCTAATTGAGCTGCATCGTTGGGCTCATGGTCGTTGGCCACGGGAGTGGCCCTTGGTCATGGGGTAGACCCGAAAAAGTGCCAAAATTGGCCTAAAACGACTCGAAATCAACCCGTAAAGCAAAAGAGAAACAAAATGAGGGTATAAAGTACTCAAATGGGACGAAAGAGGTAGAAATGTAGAAATATTGAAAACATAGTTTAAAAACACACGTATCAGACCCCCATAAAGTATGCTCCTAAACCGGGTATGTATTTACTTATAATAACACAACAATATCATGATGCTCTACAAAGCAGATTTTGGTTGCAGCATACTCAAACCATTTAGATATACCCTTTTAATTAATTTATGAGTTTTTTTTTATAAAATTGGCAATATATTTGGAACTATAGATGAGAAATATTTAAGCCTAAGATTAGATCCTAGATTATAAGAGCATTTCGTTAGATTTAACTGATAAAATCAATCACATGTTAACATGTGACATTTTCATTAAATACAATTCCAAAAAGTACCACTATGTATTAATCAATGTTCATCTTTCAGTCTCAAGATTTATCTACTTCATCTTTCAATCCTATTTTAAAATTAAATCAAAGAGTTCCTTCCAACATTTATCAATTCAATTATTTTCATATTTAACAATCAATTTTCAACTAACATTTATCAATTCAAATGTCCGCAATCATGGTAGGAATGATTCATATTCGTCAAATCCCCAAAATCCTACCTCTCACGATGACCTTTGCGAGGCTCTGTTTCTCTGCGAATTCAGTGGTATCCGAAGTTGCTCTCTCTTCTTTGCCTCACTGAGTTTCTAGTACCGTTCTCAATTTGGCTTCCTACTTTTAGGCTCCGTTCAGTTTTGCCTTTCTCTGAGCTTTTTCTCCAGCGGATCAGTACAGGTTGCATGAAGTCTTTCTCGGGTCATTTAGTTTCTTCTGGGTTTGGGTCCTTCGACAAAATTTTCCAGATTGACAGTTGTTTCTGGTAACGGCCTTTTCCGGTGGGGCTTGACTTTGTGATTTTCCCGACAAGAGTTTTGGTCAGCTGTGGACTCTTAGTCTCCGGGGTTCTCGGGCAGCTTGTGGCGTTATCCCGGCAAGAGCTTTGCTTCTGTTTTTTGGAGCTCTCTCCGGCACTAAAGTTTCAATTTTCTGGCGAGTTTTTCGGTGACTTCTTCGGTCTGCTTTGATATTGAGATTATCTGTGATTTTTGGAGCTCTCTCCGGATTGGTTTGAGATTTCAATTAAAAGAATTTTCTATTCTCCCCATTTGAATATTGATTTCAAGTTTATCGAAATACCTCCTTTCTTGTTTAAACTGATTTTGATGGGAGATTTGGAAATGCCTTCTTAAATCTCTCAGTGATTCTCCCCATTTGAGTCGACGATGACTCTTCTCCGCGGTATGTCCTCTGAATCGCATCACATCGCATCAACCTAACTGATATTTATTCTTAAAAGTTGTATTATGTAAGGAGCTGAATTGCCAAAGAGAGTAGGAAGTTAGGATGTGGGAAAAGAAAAGGAAACAAAGAGGAAAAAAGTGTGAATCAATTCTATTTAAGTGCAGTAGACTGTCATTTTAGCTAAATTATATAATATTATGAGTTTTCAATCAGGTATTTTCTTTTTGGCATGGGAATTGATTGCGGTTTAAACTTTCAATAGCTCAAATCTCGGGCCTCCGGTTTAACCCATCTTTTATAATTTTGACATCTCGAAAAAAAAGTATTCATTAATATTAAGTGAACTTTTGTTATCAAATGTTAGCTTAATAATAAATGAAAAATATGTACAGATAACTTATTAAGTTGAATATATAATAATCACAGTTCTATTCTAATTAGAGAGGGTGAATGATGGTACTGAAATAATGTGAAGTAATAAGCAACTAGGTGGATAAATTATTAATGTGTTAGAAATAAAATAAACAGAACAATATAAAATGGGTAAGCTAGTTGTGTGTTTGCACTTTTAATGATAAAGCCGCAACGTTTGACCTCCATAACCAACCCGTATAGCACAGTTTATGGACTGGAGTGGTGCACGTTGAATAGTAGGTTTCTTTCACACCCCTAACTAACTACAACTTACAAATAATATTTCTCCTAACAAAATCAAAACAACTGATTTTGTAATCTTTCCGTTAATATTTATCAATTATGTTGTTTATTCATTTCTAGTATGAAATTAACACGAGGGTATGTTACAAAAATAAGTGTGAACTATTCTTGTAACAAGTATAGTCCTAAATTCTTTTTATTTTAAAATTAACGTGAACTAACTATTTTCTTTCTAAATATATAATTTTGATCAAAAATAATGAAAATGCTCATAGAATTAAAATAAATTAATTAAATTAATCTTTTTCTAGCTCGAGCTCGTTTATATTTTTCTCTTTCTCCGGCCAATGAGTTGGTCTTACCCTGGTGTTATTCGGTCAAAGAAAAGATAATGCGACAAGCTCATGTTGAAAAGAAATTAATAAATAATTCCAATTAACCACACCTAATTATAAATTATTTTCATTTTATTACACAAAAATTTTAAGAGTTATTCTACATATACCTTAGCTATTTTTAAAACTCACAATGTTAAATTTCATCTCTGTAATAGTCAAGAGACAAATATACTCTCATTTGAAATTAAAATTTTCATAAGAGTGTCATTTTTCCCTTTTGTACTTCATTTTCCTCTCCTCTTCAATCCATGCAAACAGTTTTAGTTTCATCTTTGCAACTCAAGAAATAAGGAAATTAACGGTCCACACTAATTATATCTATTTGTATAGGCACTATCTGATCCAAAAACTATTTGTTTCCTCTTCTCGTTTTAGTATATTTAAGTTGACACGTTTCTCACTTAATTACAACTAACTTCAAAATTTCTCACTAACAATAATAAAACAAATAATATAAATTAAATGAACAATTATAAGTTAAATGTCAATCAAGTTCACCAATACAAAAACTTGTAATTAGCAAAACTTGAACTCACGACCTCAATGGATAAAGATGCAAAACTATACTTTTACCATTAAACTTCGCTTTCGCTCTTCCCCTTCTTCAGACAGTGACCATGAAGGATCGCAATACTACATCGTATGTACGCAGCAGAATTAGAACATGCAATCCTAGTCCGATCTTGTGTATTTGATCTACGAAAATTAAGTAAACCATACCGTACGTGTCGATTCGCAAGTTGACTTAGTTTCAAAAATTCAAAACTTTTGTATATCTCTTGATCTCAAACACCTAAAGAGTGAGTTCTTTTTCCCTTTTACTTGTACTGTATATACTGAAAACAGTGGAAGAAATATTAGTTTGTACTCAATTCCCGTGTGCTCAGAAGCAAAGGATTTGGTGGAAACATGAAAGGTCAAATTGGCTGAGGTATACTTTATCCCTTTTAGTTGTCACTTTTAATGAAAGATTTGGTTCAGTTGACTTTATAAATTATTGTATTTATGTCCAGGCATCTTTGGATAGTTGTTCAGTATCTCAAAATAATAATTGGGTGTTTAGTGTGCTATATAAAATCAAATTTAGAGCTTTGTTTTTAAGGGGAGGTTATAGTTGAATCATAATTGTAGTATAGGGTTTAAGATTATTGGTAAATGGGATCACTGAATGATTTGGTGATTGTAGTGACTGATTATTACAGTTTTGTTTCAGGGGATGCTTGGTGAAGCTTATACTCTATTTTCTGAGGCGTTTTCTATACTTCAACAGGTACGTGATTCCTTTTTAGTCATTAGCTTTTGATTGTTCTCTAATGTACGTCAACAACTTTGGTGATTTTCAATGTTTGCAGGTGACAGGTCCGATGCATCGGGAAGTTGCTAACTGTTGTAGGTAGTATTCACATTATATTTATTTAAATTGAAAGCTATGTGGTTATGTTATGATCTTAGCCAAGGTTCTAAAACTCGGAATTGAGTAAAACTCGATGAGACAAAAAATAAGGAGTTTCGAGAACTCGGGAAAATTGGGAAAACGGGTTTGTATTAAATAAATATTAAATATACATGTATTCATATACAATTCACATGAAAGACACAAAATTACAATATTTTTTGTAAAATAAGATACTTTCAAACAACTTTATGAGTTAAAACAAAAGAACAAATTATAGAATAGTTTCAAAGCATATATGAAATATAAAAATAAAATTTGATCAACATTGATTTGAGTAAGAACTTGGTAAAATTAAATTACCAAGAATGAGTTTTAAAACACGGTCCAAAACTCAATCAACTCGATTTTACCGACTTCTCGGGGAGAACTCGGGAGTTTCATAACAGTGATCTTAGCAAACTATTACATATGAAAGCAATTTCTTGATGGAAAGAGGAATAATAACCATATCTAATTGATTACAATGTGCGAGAACGGATCTGGAATTATCCGATTTTGTAATCTCAATCCAAATGGTGCTTGAAATGTCAACTTCTCTAATTTTATGATTCTACAGGTACCTTGCAATGGTCTTGTATCATGCTGAGGACATGGGTGGGGGAGCTATAGTGCAGCAGCACAAGGAGCTAATTATAAATGAACGATGCCTTGGTTTGGACCACCCGGATACTGCCAAGAGGCACTGACCTCTCTCTCTCTCTATCTGTGATTGTGTGTGTGTGTGTAAGGGAAAAATAGTCCATCCCAAGGCCGGTTTAAAGAAATATGAATTTAATCATACACTGTTTTTGACACACTTGTTTGCTACTGTCGGCTGCAGCTATGGTAATATGGCTCTTTTCTACCATGGAATTAATCAAACAGAGCTTGCATTACGGCATATGTCCCGTGCATTGCTATTACTAAGCTTATCATCAGAAAGATGGACACTGCCCTTGGCTATCTGCAAGAAGCCTTGACAAAGAATGAGAGGCTCTTAGGAGAAGAACACATACAGACTGCTGTATGTTATCATGCTCTTGCTATTGCGTTCAATTGTATGGGTGCCTTTAAACTCTCCCACCAGGTATGTTATGGTATGGTTTAAGATAACTTCTCTTTGCTATTATGGATTGCCACTAACTGTTTTACCTGATTAAAGCATTTAAATATCTCAGCATGAGAAGAAAACCTATGATATACTTGTTAAACAACTAGGCGAGGAGGACTCGCGAACACGTGATTCTCAGAACTGGATGAAAACCTTTAAGTTGCGGGAAAACCAGGTGAATGCATGACATTGTAAAATTATGGAGAAATGAATATTTGTGATGCGATGCTAACATTATGTTGTGATCACTTGCCAGATGAATGCACAAAAGCAAAAGGGCCAGGCTGTAAATTCGTCATCAGCTCAAAATCCTCTCGAGTTGCTGAAGGTCGTATTAGTTCCTCATCAACCTTAAACAATAGAAACATACTAAATTACATCTATTGTTATTTAGAGGTTTCAACTTACATGCCCTGCACTGCGTTTCATTATACGCTTCAGTTTCTCCTGAATCTTTTATACCGGATAGCCCTGGAAAGAGCTTATGCTGAAGCCTTTTCTGTATATCTGGTCAAATAAGCTAATGGTTTAACATGGGTTGCAGGCTCATCCAAACCTGATACAGGCACTTCAAGCCATAGCTGGAAGGTCTAGCTATGGGTTGCAGGAATTTTTTTGAAAATTTCGTTCATTTTTCTGGAAATGACGAAAATGCCCTTGTATTTAAAAAATTATTGAAACTTTTAAATGACATAACTCTCTCATACGAGCTCCATTTCGGGCTCATAGTATATCAAATCGAAAAGAATTGAAAGATCAACGACT
>JAYMTP010003078.1:0-17835 GCA_036897365.1 Geranium brycei | reverse complement strand
GCGCCAATATCACGATCGTGACGGCTTTCTTTATCGTCTTCTTGTCTATTGCTCCGAACTTGCTCCAATTTGGCTCCATCACCTACAAAATACCGAAAACACATCAAGGATCAAAAATATCAAAATATTGGCTCTAAAAAGCCGAAACGAGGTGTAAAGCACGCCAAGAGGGGGATTATTTGGGTTCAGAACGGGGCACAAATGGCCCACATCAGTACACGTGAAAACATCAATCATGTGCTTCTTTCGATGTCAGGAATTTTGTAGAAACTTACATAAATTACAATAATTACTAAATTTATTCTTTCAGCTTTTACAAGTACATATAGGAACTATAATTTATAGTATAACGATGATAGGTCATAAATCACTTCTTCTACCTCATGTAAGGTTATTGTGCTATGGTATGGTGGCTACTGACTAGAAAACAATTTTTTTGGTTGGACGAGCTGGCGATCGTTTATCGATTGCCTCCGAGGTTAACACGGTACTCCCCCTAATGCGCGCCCACTCGCATATCATAATTTGGAATTTTGAACAGTTGAATACCCAAAAACCGATTTAAAAAGAACAATTTGAGAGATATCGATTATAAAAATCTCATTGTGTTGGTTCATTTCTTCAACATAATCAAAAAACAATTATAGAGGGAGGAGGAAATACATGATGGTAAAAGAAAGGAAACCTAAAACGTCGCAAAGGCAAAACCTATCGCACAGAGCGAGACCTCTAGTTTATATGATATGCATAAAATACATGTAATATTCTATCATCACACTTATCAATCCATGAAAGGTCCAAACAATCAAACCTAGGGAAATTTCATGCTAGGAGATTTCACTACACCATTTTGTCGCACCGGCCGCGTACGTGAGTATGTGTATGTGCCTTGTAAATTTTTAAGGCCAAAGTACACTTTATGTATGCTGCCCTTGAGACAACTACTGTATGCACACTGTATGATGCATAAAGGGAACAATTCCTGAGGTCAATTGCAGGTTAATTATTTACCTTACTTTTTTTACCGTTAATAGTTCATAGAACTTACGAATTTTAAGGTTTGTGGTTTGGAAGGCATATTCTTCCAAATGGAGTTGCATGGATTGCGAATATAGTTGAAGAATGCCATAAAGCCAAAAAAACGAACATCCAAGAGGGTGTAATTGTTGCGGATAAGAGTTGATGAAGTCTTGTTTTGCTACGAGCCTTAGTTTGTTGATTCATTATTACTCAAATCTTGTTTTATGTATTTTTTATACACCCACTTCCTCAACGGCAACAAACATTCGCAGTTGTGCTGCCAGTACATATGCTGCTGTTATTTTGGGCTTTTCCCTTACCCAATAACAGTGTTCATGGGCAATGCCTTTACCTAACGAATGTGATCTGGCAGTGTCTAAAGACATCACATTTTTCCTTTATAGCCATTCCATATCGGTTAACTAAAGGAGAATTTTCAATGATGTATTATCATATTGAATCACATTTTTTGTATAGTTATGGCATCTCCTTGAAATAAAAGTAAAATAACTTAAAAGGAAAAATTGCAAAAAGTTTTCTTATAATTGTTTTCTTCGCACAAACTCTCATTTCACTGTATTTTTGCAAAATCTCTCTCTCACTCATGTTCAAATTTGCACGAATGTGCAAATTCCTGAAAATTAACGGAAGTGTCACTTAAGTGTTGGACGTTTGAGTTAACACTTAAGTGACACTTAGTCCAACACTTAAGTGACACTTTCGTTAACTTTCAGAGATTTGCATAAACGGTGCAAAAATGAACATGAGTGAGAGAGAGTTTTTGCAAAAATACAGTGAAGGAAAAGTTTGTGTAAAAAATAATAATTATAAGGAGACATTTTGCAATTTTCCCTAACTTAAACTTTGAGTTAATTGTCAATCATAATGCAAAGTACACCTCTTTAGATTATTGTGTTAAAACTAAGTTTAGGTGATCACATTGAAGAGGGAGCAGGTGACTTATGTTGGACCTCTCTTTCCCGGTGGGAGACAAATGGCAATATTGTGCCCCCTTCTACATAAGGGTGTGTTTTGAGCCCATTCTTGATACAATAATCTTTAGAATCACAAATTTGGTGCTGTTTTGCTTCATCATAGCACAGTCGAGCCCACATCTTGATACAATTTGTTAATAAAAAAAACCATCCAAATGAAGTCACAATCCAAATTGATTTCAAACCAACCAGAATCACAAACCCTAAAAATTCCTCACACAATAAGTCTCCAAATTTCAAGAGCCTGTGCTAACAATGCTATTGATCCATTGCTCTAAAGATGATAAAGCTTGTGAAAACAAAAAATGGGTTGAAAAAATGAAGAATTATATCACTGGACAAATCATAGATTCTAAAATAGCACTCTTTTTATTGATTAACACTAAAACCAGGAACCGAACCCATGCTCGTAATGACCTGGTTTCAAGACTTTGGTGGAGTGCGACCGCTCGATGCCCCCGTGCTTGAATATGGGCCTGCCATTGAAGTTGCTTGAGCAACTCAATCTCACATCTTTCTCTTTTATTATTTATATTTTAAGAAGACAAATATGCCTTTTAACTTTAATATCAGATTTATGGCACAATTGTAATTTACAATTAAATCATATTTAATTTTTTATAATTTTTGTTGAGGGCTATTTTTGTCATTTTTAAAAAATACTAGGGGAGTTTGTTTCTTTGGTTTCCAATACAAACTTTTGTCTCTTCATATTAAGCACATGATTAATTGCTTTCATGCATTTGACTTTTCCCACTTTTGGTACAACTTATGACATTCCTCTTGATGTGCCCAATATGTTCCTTGACTCGAAATATTTCAATGGCCATTACGTGATCACACAAGAAACAGTTCAATTTATTTAGATTCTGTGGATAATCTTTCTTACATTATTTGAATACTTATTCCCTTACATCATATGGAAGAGGCATTAGGTGGAATGCTCTGCTCATTCTTGAAGAAATTGGTGGGATCGGCCATGGTCTTGGCTTTAACCAACCTCTGAAAATTGCCCTTAAAATACTTGGCGCCATATTGGGCAGCTTGTTCAAATCCTGTATAGTTACTTGGGTTGCTACCAATGTCAAGATCCCTGTAGTTGATATACGCCTCTCTTGGTGACCTCGACACATATGGAGCCATTGCTTCGTAAAACTTTCTTGAAACGTTGACGTAATGCTCTGTGTCCTTGTGATCTTCCCATCCAACCAAGTACAAAGCCTTAAACAGAACACCTTTTCTGTGAGGATACGGGGCTTCGGATTCTGGAATATCGTCCATCCTTCCACCATCTGGGTTCCATTCCATACCCAACGACGAGTTGGAATCGATGATCATCTTGTAAATTTTCTTTAGAGACTTCTTGGGTATGCGTTCCCTCACATAATCGGATTTGCTTTTACGGAAAACATTAGGATATGTCCTGTTGAGCAGAGCCTCAATTGGCCCCTCAACTGGAAGTCCACCCCAGAACAGAGTTGATTGGATCCAACTCAATTCCCTACAGTCACTTTCCTTTAAACCAAGTCTGGCAAATGTTTGTCTCATCAATGGAACGAGTCTTGCTTTCTGTCCAAGGTACTGTCCTATGTAGCTCAGCTTGATTGTTGTTGCGTTCTGTGTCTTGAGTGGTCTTGTCGTCAATCTAATGAATAGCTCTCTTGGCAATTTGTGTGCTACTCTCTGCCACTCGTTCACTCCATCGATTCCTCCTGTCGTGGCAATTGTTTTTTCCACCTTGAAAATGGTCACAATTTCGGGTACGGAAACAAGTTTGATCTTCCAAGAGAGGATGACACCAAAGCTGGCTCCACCGCCTCCTCTTATGGCCCAAAACAGGTCTTCTCCCATGGATGTTCTGTTGAGGATATTTCCATTGACATCAACAAGTTGCGCATCGATGATGTTATCACTCGCGGTTCCATATTTCCGGATCAAGTTCCCAAATCCACCCCCGCTGAAATGTCCTCCAACCCCAACTGAAGGACAAATCCCTGCTGGGAAGCCATGGACCTGCGGTGGTAAATGAAAAAAAACATTAAAATGTTACAGACAATTACAATATGATGGAATACAAAGATTATAACTCTACCATCGAACATCATCTTAAAATTTTAGCTGAGTTAGTCCTCTAATCGCATCAAATTAATTGAGGTATATTTTGCTATACCTTGCTTTTTTGTGCAATGGCATAGTAGAGTTCGCCAAGAATTGCGCCGGATTGGACCCACACAGTCTTTTCTTTGACGTTGACATTAATTTCGTGGAGATTAAACATGTCAAGGATAACAAAAGGCACATCAGATACATACGAGAGGCCTTCATTGTCATGTCCACCGCTGCGTATTCTGATCTGCAACCCGTTGGATTTTGCACAAACGACAGTCGCCTGGACATGGGATTCATCAGCCGCAGCTACCATTGCCAATGGTCTCGGGTTTTTGGCCGCTATGATTCTCTTGTTCCTTGCAAGAAATGTCAAGGCGGTCTGGAAAGACGAATTGTTGGGTGTGTAGACGAATTCATGGATTGGGTTAGAAGGTCGAGAGTGTGTTGGGAGGCACTGTAGGAAATTGTCTATAGTTGAACACGAAACAAGAGACAGAAATGACAGTGACAAGAGTGTTATTAATGGATATGCCATTTTGTACCGGTGCTTGTTATGTCATTTCAATTACACGTATATATAGCGAGCCTATGCATTGAAAATAGTAAAATTTTCTCCCTTTGGCATCAAAGTATGTGCATATATATTCTCCTTGCAAGTTTCCATTTCCTAGCTATTTAGTGCCCATGCATTTCTAGATAATCAAATCGTCATAAGTTTTCTACAATTTCAGTGGGCAATATATGTACTTCTTTACGGTTAAACCTAGGAAAATGTCATGATCATACGCACTTCGGAATTTGAATTTTGCCGGCCTAAGGTCAAAAAATTGCGTCACTTACAGAACTAAGTGAAACATTTACGCATCATCTAATTAATCATAGTTGAAATACACTGGGGAGTTATGCTCTTCGACACAAAGTTGATAAGGTCTCGCTTTAAAGTTGATGACATCACATATTGTTTTCGATTTATAAAATTTAAAGAAAATTGCAAAAAGTCTCATTATAATTATGTTTTTTACACAAACTCTCCCTTCATTGTATTTTTGCAAAAACTCTTATTATTCACTCATGTTTATTTTTGCAAAAACTCTCTTACTCGTGTTTACTTTTGCACCGTTTATGCAAATTATTGAAAATTAGTGAAAGTGTCACTTAAGTGTTAACTCAAACGTGCTTAGGGGTGGACACTTTCACAATGGAACCAGAGACCGAATCTGAACTAAACCGGAACTAGGACCGGAGAATTGAGAACTGCGGGTAACAATTCCGGTTCTGGTTCTTAAAATGGAGAACCAGGGAGTGTGGTCCGGTCCAATTCTTGACCGGTTTGGTCCGGTTCTGAACCCATGCCCACCCCTAAACGTGCTAATTCAAACGTCCAACACTTAAGTGACACTTCCGTTAATTTTCACGAATTTGCACAAACGGTGCAAATTTGAACATGAGTGAGGGAGAGTTTTTAGAAAAATACAGTGAAGAGAGAGCTTGTGCAAAAAAAACAATTATAAAGAAACTTTTTACAATTTTCCTATTTTTTACAACACTGTTAGATCACTATGATAATGCATAGGTCATTATCATCTATAGAAAATAAATGGCCATTGAGGACCCAGGAAAATGTTAACCAATCCCACACTACAACAACCCAAAAATATCATAAACAAAAGGCTACAAATAACAGCACAACCTCCACTCCAGCAACCAATAACATCAGTTCAAGGTCATACCTGAAAAGGACTGCAATCAAGAATGTAAACCCTGGAATGAGGTTGCCAAGAGCCGCAGCAAGAGTTGGAGACCCATATTTGATACCCAAATTCCCAAAAACAGGCACAATTGAGATCCTGCAAAATAAATACATAGACAACACATCTCTCAGCAATTGAACCAAAAACCACAGAAATGAATAGTTTTTAGCACAAAGCCATGATGTACCCAAGGAGGCCAAGGAGGAAGAATCTAGCCAGAAGAGAGGGAGAGACAGAAGGTCCCTTGTTTCTGCAACTTGTGCCATCAAATGGGTCTTGTCAAGTTACAGCAAAGAAACAAGAACAGTTCCAGAAAAATTGAATCTTTAACAAGAAGAAGAGAAACAAACCTGTGTTTGTGGTAGATGAAGAAGGGCAAGAAGATTAGGGTACCAAGGGCATTATGGTAAACTGTGTAGACAAAGCTGCTCAAACCATTGTTCATGGCTGCTTTGCAAATGGTCAGTGAAACCATAGAACCAACCTCTAGAGCCACCATAGCTACAAAGGGGAGGACACCCAGTAGAATTTCCATCATCATCATCTGTTTGGCTTTGGCCTCTTTCAATTCCTTCTTCTACAGTTTAGATACAAGAGAAACAGAATTGTCTCTCCCTGAAGATATCAAATATTGAACACTCTCTTTAGCTTCCTCACCTTTCATATTTGGTTGCATCACTTTCCATGACCATCAACTTGCAGATTTATATATACATTCAAAGAAAGTACTGTGACTAGACAATTTTGTCCACCTTGCCTTTCTTATCATAATAATAATGAATATCTTATGGCATTGAAGGAAGAATCTAATGCATTTCAGTCCTACCAAACAAAATTGCATTCTGTACAACTTATGCATGACAATAAGGAATCAAACAAAACACAACTCATTTGCTTAAGAGAATCTTTTCATATACAAGTAGAAAATTGTTTGTGGGAAGCATTTTGTTCTTCAGTAAATGTTGTTTTAAGCGTTTTCGGGTGTTAAGATGTTGAACGAACGTATATCTTGTTGATGCCTAAGAGGCGCTTGGCACAGTATCATATATGTGGAGGAAGTTTTGTTGTCTGTACCACAACATGGAAAGCTTTTGTTTCTCATTTGATCTGCAGATTCTGCAAAGTTTGAGCACAACTTCAAGATTTATCCATCTTGTGTACAATTCTGACAAAAATATGTGTAAGATTCTTTTTTTTCTCTTCAATCATGTGGTGCTTTGCAAGAAGGGTGTCTTTTTTGAGGATGATTCCAGTGCATCGTCATCTCTTTCTTTGTCCTGTCCCCAAACCACAGCATAGAATCCAACAGAAATCACAATTGCTCCAACCAAACTGCAATAACATGAACATTAATCAAATAAGAGAAAATGACAATTACTCAAGGTAATGAAGCTTTAGTGTATGTTTTCTACCTCCCAACATGAGGAGTCTCGCCCAAGAACATGACCCCCATGATCACTGCAATGACAGTCCCGAGAGGCTTGAAAAGGGCTACAAAGACGGGCCCTTTCTTCTGCAGAACCCAAGGGTAAATGCTGGTTTTCAACACAGTCCCTAAAACAGCCTGAAACGAATCCGAAACCAAACAGCTTGTTACAAAAGAGAAGCAAAAGCTAAAAAAACCAAGTACTGGTTCTTTACAAACATCATAATACTAATACCCCATATGCAACAGCAATAAATTCAATCCCAGAGTGAAGTGTCCAAGCACTTATGTTAGGCTCTGCAATTAGAGACACGACCGCGCATTGTACAGTTCCAAACAAGCAAGAAAAGAATATCAGTGTCATCTTCTCTGGATGCTCCTTCAAAACCACTGCCTGAAATTGGTACCAGCTCATTCATGGGATACACAACCTTTTGAAATGTTTAATGTTGTTTACCTGAACAACATTCCATGCTGAGTAGGAAACTTCAGTGACTGTAAGGAGGAGACCTCCAAAAACCCAATTAGATTTTTGTGATCCCATAATTGGTGGACCCTTGTAAAGTGTCACTATAAATGCTCCTGAGATTGATGTTATGGTCCCCAACACTTTGGCCTGACTTGATTTGCTTCTTGGAGCAAGCTTTTCCATCCTTTAAGCCAATTGATACCAGTTAGTTGTGAATCTCTATTGAATTTGGGAACTGATTCAAAGCATTGCACATAACTAAATTTTATCCAGAGATCACATCAATCAAAGGAACTATGTCCACAAACGTGTAGGTCAAAATAGGCATTGATGTTGAATCCCTACCAACTATTAATCAGTCATGTAAATACCTATTAGTTTAAGCTTGTAGGTGAATCGGTAACATCCACCCCCACAAAACATACACTTCTTGTTACAACAAGAAAGATAAGTATGTAGAAACACATAATTGAAAGTAGACCAATAAACAACAGTAGAATTCACGAGGTTTGCTGACAATGTGTCGACTACGTCTACAGAGAAAAAGAATTGGAGAAAGTTTGGAATTCAATCAGCAAGTCAGTTTGTCTATAAATAGTATATGTACATAACTACACTCAAACCTAATAGGAAAAAAGAATATGAATAACCCAACATATGGACCAAATTAGACTCATATTAAAATATCAAAGCCTGAACATAGCATACAGTTTTTGGGGCCACTCCGCGCCCTCGAATGCCCAAAATAGAACTTTGCATTTGGACCACGGCTTGTACCGCTATCCGGGGCACTACGCGCCCCCAAACCCGACTATTACAAATTTACAATAAGGGATTACTAAATCCGACTTGAACTTGCATCGTCGTCATCCCTAGAGAAGAAAAAAAAACCCGAACCCTACGGGGACCTGTTATCCCCGACTGAGTAGGATTCACTATGAACCCGGCCCGTTATCATCTCTAACCCCCGGACAAGGGATGCTACCCCTTGATCCTGATCAAAATGGGTTCAATCTTGATTCAGGGAATATTCCAACACCTCTAAGTCCCCAAAATAATATCTAAAATAGAAAGTGACATCTTCAACCAATAATGTCATGTATGGTTACATGTTCATACCTGAAAATGACTGCAAGCAAGAAAGTAAGGCCTGGAATAAGGTTCCCCATAGCTGCAGCAAGAGTTGGAGAGCTGTATCTGATTCCAGCATACCCAAAAACCTGCACAAAACATATCCTGCAAATCCAATCCTCAGCACAACCACAAAACTCTCATCAGACAATCTGAAATGGACTAATTTTACCCTAACAACCCAAGAAGGAAGAACTTGGAGAGAAGAGGGAGAGTAAGAGGAACTCCTCCATTTCTGCAACAACAAAAAGGAGAGATCTTTTCAAATGGGTACACACTAATCAATTGGAAAATAAAAAGCACAGAAGAAGAAATGAACCTGTGTCTGTAGAAGATGAAGAGAGGGAAGAGCAAGAAGGTGCCTAGGGAATTGTAGTACACACCATAAACAAAGCTGCTCATGCCACTGTTCATGGCTGCTTTGCTCAGTGTCACCATAACTATCTCTCCAAACTCTAGCATCACCATTGCTACAAAGGGAAGTGAACCCACCAAAACCTCCGTACCCATCTTCTCTAATCTCTGAACTCCTTGAAATGCCCTACTTTTTCTGGGTTTTTGACCTTTTGAGCAGTCAGCTGCTCAGAACCTTGATTTGGGTTTAATCAGAGCAAGCAACATAAACTTGTGGAACCTGAGACCACCATCAACTTGGAGATGTAAAATTAATATTTTTGGAAGCAGGTGTGATTGCACTGTAATTTAACTTTTCTTATTACAAAAATTACATTTCTTCATGGGACACAAGGTATCAAACAAAAGAAAACAATTATATTTTCTCTGAACCAATGGTTCCATTTTTCTCTGAATCAAATTAAATATAAATTGATGGGGGAAGTCATATTATATTGAAGATTACTACCGGACTTGACCAGATGTTATTTTTAAATACCAATATAAATCATTAAATTGAGTTTTATTATATATTTAGATTTGAAATATATATTAAGGGCCGTATTTTGAACTTCTAGAAAAATGTAACGCGAAACAAATAAGCTTAAAAGTAAAGTATAAAAACAAGAACATTAAAAATTTTACGCGATTACGTCCACTAACATAATAAATGAATGTTATTAAAGAGAAACTAATATACATTCAGAAAAATGAAACTCAAAACATAATGAATGCAATCTTAGACCCAATTCTTTGACAAATATAATATATTGTTGAGTCAGGAGCCACCTCACTCCTAAACCTTAGACTAAATGTTTTTTTCTATACCTTAACTCGTTGACGATAGTAAGACCGCCATACTAGATGATCTCAGTAAATCATTATTTGAATCATGATATATTCAATCATTTCCAACTAAAAAATTTAATATATACTTCTTAGTGTATTTTAGTGATTTTATGTACATAATCTATTAAGAGTATATTTTGTTTGTATGAATGTCTGGATTTTTATTAACATAAAGGAGACATAGAGTTGTGAATTTAGACATGAAAAAAAAGTAGACATCAAATAGATTGTTATATAGGAAATTTTGTGAGCACTTAATTAAAGTTTTAATTTTTAAACAGGGCCTCTAAAAAGCCTTGAAGGCATGTACGAGCCATTCAAAAGAGGAGCGACGTGTTTAATTTTCTGTGGTGTCGCGTTTTGTTCAGAACAAATAATTTGCTATTGCTCGCGTCTCCGATTTTGGGGAAAACGGTGAAGATGAGCAGCTCCGATGCCGAATTCGATCAACTGTTCCAGCAGAAGAAGCCAATCAAGAACCCTCTGGTTCCAATCGGTAATACCCTCTCGCTCTCGCTCTCGTCTTCGATTTTCCTTATTTATTCTGTTTGGTTACTGAGAAAATTGCTAAATGAACACTTGGGTATTGTTGTTCTTCGTTGTTTGGGACTCTTAAAATTGTGTAACAAATGTCTTGTGTGAGTAAGTCGACCTAGGTCATTGTTGAATCATTTTAACTTCGATTGAAGTTGGGTTTTGATAGCTTGAAATTGAGTTTTGGTTTCCCAGATAGAAAGGGGTGATTTAGGATCTGAATTACGAGCTGTGAGCGATGAAAAGATAATGATTTTCAGTTACAAGCTCAATCCTTCACTTCACCTTTGTGTTTTTGCTCCTGAAAAATGAACTGTTATTGTGGTGGTGGTGGGTAATTGGTTATAGTATAGTGGAAGTCGTGTACTTGATTGAAGTCTCGGTAACCCTAAATTGAGTTGCTAATGGCATATATTAACGCTCTAAGGTGCACATTTAGGTGTTCTTGTGGTAATAATAATGGTGTAAATTTCAATCAATATCTCAGTATTTTCCTGAGATTTTGATATGGGTACTTAAAGCATCCACTTTTCTTCCAATTCCGGACTTGAATTACTCATGAAACTGGATAAAGTGATTTCCGAGGACTCAACTTCCTTGTTATTTCTATATTCACAAGCCCATGTACATGCTTATGTTGCGCCTGACCGCAATATATTGATAATTTGAAGTCATGCATGGATCGAGTTTCCAAAAAATGGACTCTGTTTATATAACCGAAATTTAAATTGCATATGAAGAATATTCATCATTGGTCCAACATATTTATGGTTTTGAGTATTTCAGGTGCACTTTTAACGGCGGGGGTCCTCACAGCCGGACTAATCAGTTTCAGACAAGGGAATTCTAACTTAGGTCAGAAGCTGATGAGGGCTCGTGTGGTTGCACAAGGTGCTACTGTCGCACTATTGGTTGGGAGTGCATATTACTACGGGGAGAAATTCTAGTGGCTCAATAGAGTTTGAATTGGTTTCCCGTTCTGCATTGGCTCTTGTTTGACTTTCCCTTTGTGTTCTTACTCACAATGAGGAGCAATAATTCTTGTCGAGAAGATACATTATAGTGATAAGGCTGTCAATTCTAAAATTCAAATATAAGAATTTTATTGTCCTTTTTTCCTTAATGTTCAAGTTTTTAATTCGTACGCCTATTCTTGTATACAAAGAATAGCTAATTATTTGTGGATGCTCGTTGTGTATTAGTGATTTGTGTAATTACAGTGTTGCACCTCCGTAGTTGGATTCCCAATTTTCTTGTAATGCTGTTGAGGAAGTTTGTAAAATTGACTTGACATTGCATTTAAGAAGGGGCATGTCCACTGTCAATGCCATGGGTATTGATCCTCTTGGATTCATATGTTTCTATGTAGTTTTGCATCTTAAACTCTTCACATGTCGGTAAATCCAGTGGATGTCAGGTATTGTGCTACACGAGTATTTCATAAAGCTTTTGATGGAAGAACGGTAGTAATGGGAAAAGGTCATTTTTGTGCAGAGTGACATCTTTACAAGTTACAAACTGTATCGTCAGTTTTTTTTTGCAGGATGAGATGTGTATGTCAAAGTGTAAAAAGAGGATGGGATGTTGTAGAAATGTGATACGCTGATACCAGATCTGTCAATATCAGGTTAGAGCCTATCTTTGTTAAATGTCGTCGTTATTCTGATCTTGCTCTCTGTATTACATTTGAAATCATGTTACCCACCATAAACCAAATTTGATGTAATTATGATAGGGTTAAAGGCCATAATTGTGAAGTAGAGTAATAACAAAATTTTCCTGCTTTATTGTGATTGCAGCCGGGAAAATGGAATAAGAACCAAACGCTAACGTTCCACATTGTCTGCTTTATAGTTTAGTAATATGGTATTTCACTTTGTCTGGGCAATTGGGTAGATTCAGATCGACGGTAACATGAAAATGTCAATCCTGTCTGTTTAATGCTGACTGCACTTGCTTTTGCTGCATAATTCTGCTAAATCGTTGTAGTGTTTATACGGAAGGTGCAAGTGAAGAGAGGATGGCGAATTTGCTGCAGTTGGCTCTGAAATGTGCCAAACCACTGTTTCTGAAGCATAGACATGTATAATTGTAGCAGAAATTGTTACTGTACTTGTGTTTTTGTTCTAGACTCAAATTATAGTACCAAATAACTGGCACAAGTTATGCCCTCATAAAAGGTCAAGTTCCAGAGATCAAATGTGGTTATTCAGTGGTGACTGATTTTACATATTTTTATGTATAAGTTGGATTGAGTGTAGTTTTTAAAATATTTACAAAGTGATACGGATGTTACATTTTTAAGTTATTTAACCGTAACTCTAATTTCATAAATTCATCAGTTTCTTTGAATTTTGTGTCGGTCCTGGTAAGCAGTAAACGAGTCAAATATTTAACAAATTGTTTGAGTTTAATTCGGTAACTATTCAATTTAATCTCTTTACCATCACGTTGGAGTCAAATTTAAGTCATAGTTGATTGTCTTGATGCTCAAGTTTGAACTTAATTTTTTAAATTTCATAGATTTGTGAGTCATCACGATAAGTTTGTGAGCCAACTTATTTATTATTTAATTTATTTATTATATATACACATATAATATATAATATAATTTAAAATATATAATTTTATTAATAACTATTTATTATAAAAATTAAGTCTAGTTTAAACTAAAATTTAAATTTAATTAATTGTTATATAATCTCGTCTGAGCATGAGCTGCTTACGTTTTTCAACTCGAATCCCAATAAATCTAAGCGTCGGTTGACCCACCACATCGGAAGCCCAGCCCAGTCAGGCCCACCTCGAACCCATAATCTCGACGGAGTAGCTCTTTGTCACTACTCTCGTCAGCGGTTGACCACAAGATCCACGCGCATTCTTGGCGCGTGCACCAAAACCCAACCTCCTCTGTAGAAAACTTACTACCACTGCCTCTCTCTGTCTTCTTCACTTCCTCCAGAAATAGCCAACACTTCATTTTCTCTCCACTCCTCTCCTCTTCTTCCTCCACACAGAAAAGGACAGGAAATTCTCAGAACCTGTCAATTTCTGTGGGATTTTTGGAAACACATAACTGGTTTACCCTTCACAATCAGAGCTGGGTCAATGGTGAGTTTCATTTTTTTTGTATAAAAAATCAGTCTTGTGTTTGTCAAGCTTCTATCTTATTATTGCTCAATCTTTGATTTGGGGTTTGATCTGAGAGAACCATGTGTGCAATAGAAAAATGATACTCACTTCTTGTACTGCTACAATTTGGTGTACCCATAAACCATATTGTCTCACAAATCTGAGTGGGTGAGAAATTTTTTAGGGGTATATTGGATTTTGGAATTAAAGAAATGGGTTTGATTTGGGTCTGATGCTGGATCAACACAGAACATGGTTTTTGTGATTTAATGGAACATACCCATTTGAAGATGTCTTGGATTCAGCATGAAATCAGGCAAAAAGATGGTTTTTTGAGCTACCCACCTCCTCCATTTGTGGTTGCTCCTCCTTTCCATAGAGAGTCATCACCTCCTTCACCATCTGGCTCTAGGATCAGCCCAGCTGTGCTTTTCATTATTGTGATATTGGCTGTGCTGTTCTTCATTTCTGGTCTCTTGCACCTGCTTGTTAGGTTCCTCACAAAGCACCCATCTTCCTCATCTCAGCCCAATAGGTTGCCTGAAATGTCTAGCTCTGATGCCCTCCAGAGGCAGCTGCAGCAGCTCTTCCATCTTCACGACTCGGGGCTGGATCAAGCTTTCATCGATGCTCTTCCTGTTTTCCATTATAAAGAGATTGTGGGTCTGAAGGAACCGTTTGATTGTGCTGTTTGTCTGTGTGAGTTCTCTGAGAAAGATAAGCTGAGGTTGTTGCCTACTTGTAGTCACGCTTTTCATATCAGCTGTATAGACACTTGGCTTCTGTCGAATTCGACTTGCCCGCTTTGTCGCGGAGCCCTTTACGCTCCTGGGTTTTCGATGGAGAATCCAATGTATGATTTTGACGATTTGAGAGAAGAAGACGGGCGTGCAGGTCAGAAAACGGTGGAGATTGAGGAAGTTGTCGTTGATAAGAAAGGGGTTTTCCCCGTGAGACTAGGGAAGTTCAGGCGATTGAGTGATGATGCAGCGGAGGAATGTGGGGAGACGAGTAGCAGTAACTTGGACGCGAGAAGATGTTTTTCAATGGGTTCGTATCAGTATGTGCTCAACGAATCAAACCTGCGGGTTGCACTACGGCCTGAGCAGGGAGGCCAAGGAGGTCGTGATGTCAGTCTTGTTCTAGGAAGAGAACACAATGCAAATCCTTCCGCTAATGATGATGTAGAAGGAAAGAAGATTAGTAGTGTTACTAAGGGAGAGAGCTATTCGGTTTCCAAGATCTGGCAATGGTCTAAGAAGGGAAAATTTTCAAGTTCTTCGGACACTCAAATGGGTTTGCCTTCTTCGCTTAACATGGAGTTGCCATGGATGAAGAAAACACAAGGGACATAGAGGTATGTGTCCTTATGTATTGTTAACACGATCGGTTCAAGCATTGTTATGCCTTTTGTTTAGTTTTTTCTCTATGATTATTTTTTGGGTTGCCAATACAAAATTTGTGATAGCTGGGTGTATTGTATAGTTAATGTCCTCTACTTTACTACCACTAATACATGAAATCGTGTCTTATTCTTCACGACTTGTATGCTGTTTGTGATGATTTATTGTTATTTTCCTATAATTGAAATGTATGAAATGTGCCTTTCTTGGGAGGAACCTGAAAACTATTCTTGTTCTAAAGGTCTCACTTCTCAAAGATGTTCGATAGCATGAACATGAAGTGCTTTTGTTTGACACAATTCCAACTTCTTTACTTCAGTAACAGATAGAATGTCACTGAGTAGGATTCGTAAGCTCTGATATAATGCTAAAGTCTGTTCCACCTAAAAGCTCTAGCTAATATAAAGAGTGTTCTAAAAAACGTTCAGTGCTATTAAGGCGAAGAGGGTCTTTTGGGGATTAATAAGAAATTAATCATATTTAAGGATTAATCGGATAAGTTGGAGATTTTTAGAATGCTGATATTAAGTGGTGAATGAATTCGCTTTCGATTGTGAAACTACTCCCTGCATCTAAATGGGTAGTTGATTGACATTTTACGGTAATTGATTCACATGGTCTTCTATTCTCAACTATTCTAATGCTTGTAGGACCAGTATTCTAAAAATCGCTCGACGTTAAGAGGGCAGATAGGGTTTTCGAGAACGTAGCGGGGATTATTATGGGATTAATCAGACTAGTCGAATTTTTGGAACAATGTTCTAGACATATATAATATTGAGACAAAGATCCAATTGCTTTTCCTTTTTTTATTGCCTTTCCATGCATTAGAATACTCCTTTTCCAAATTTTTTTTGTTCTTTCTGAAATGGCATTACATACATATCATCTTTTTGTGTGAGGTTCTATTTTTTCTGTGGGGGCAATGAGAGCAGTTGAGATAGTGAAAGAGTTGGTGGTGGGATCCATGAAAAGCAGAGGAAAATTTCATTTTCATTCTTTCTTGTGAGTTGTGAACTTTTGATTCAAAAGATGTAGCTGTATCAGTCTTTGTTGTGGGGCCATAGCTTTCTCTTTCCCTGTGGCCATGTTCATACCAAAACCAAAAGAAGAAAACTTCTGCAACTGCTTTTTCAAATTTTAAATTTCATCAATGATCATTGAAAATTTGGGTTGGGATTGGGATTGGGATTGGGATTGAAATTGAAATTGAGTATTGGTGAGTGGTAGGTTTCACAATCAACCACCACCAATGGTGCCCATTCTAGGTTTTGGTGGTGTATCTTGTTGGTCCATGATACGATTATGTTCACATGCAGATGAGATGAATTTTATCGAAAAATATTAAATGCAATTACTTTGTGATTAATAGGTTTAAATATGGATGTAAACGAGTTGTTCAAGTTCGATCCTTCATTACATATTTGGTTTGAGTTTGTTTTGATCGAGTTTGAGTTGAATATAAGCTCAAGGTTTTATCAATTTAATAAATGAGTTAAGTTTGAGCTTAATCTTCAAAGGCTCGATAGACTTGTGAGTTGACTCGTTTAATTTTTAATTAATTGTATATCTTTTAACTGTTAATTATAGCGAAGCTAGATGAACTGAATTGCATCGGCTCATTTTGTTTAGGTATTTAATGAATCACATATATTTTATTTGACATAATTTTTAATTTTTAATCAATATTTGTAGTGAAAATTATATAAACTGAGGTATTGAGCTGAGTTCAAGATGGTCTACTTTCCTTCCATGTTGAGTTTGAATTTAATTACATGAGCTCATTTGAGTGAATTTGAGTTGTGACTTGATTAGACTCGTTTACCCTATCAAGTGTCATTTACATTGAAAGAATTTATTAGTTTTGAAAATTTTAAAAGTACAGAAATAATAAATATACTTAAATATTATCGTTATTTTTTTTCCCGCAAGTTGTGTATTGATTTGCTCAAGTCGCTTTACTTGCCTTTCAATTAATTTAATCTTCTTTTTATGTGGAAAATTGAGTTGGAGGGTTGTTGATGGGTCCAATCTTTTGGCGAGGTACCATAGTAAATTGGCAATTAATATCAAGAAATGACAACACATGACATTGTTGCTCTCTTGAAAATGTAAATCTTCACATGTTCTTTTGTACATACTCTCAAATCATTCATCGATTTAATTTAATTTATATGGACAATAATTTAAAAAATCCTATTTAAATTTACGTACCAAACCTTGAATTCAGAGTTTTACAATGAGGTCTTACCTCTTAGCCTAACGTGCTAATATTCACGATGTCGTATTGTGTAAGAATGACTGTGAGATTGATTTTCGAATTAATTTTGCATGGACAATTCAAAGGTCCCTGTATTAAATTGATAATAATTATTTATTTTGTTTGGCATGAGTCGCCAAATGCAATGGTTCCTAGAATCAGTACATAATGCATGCTTTATCAGCCAGTACAGTCTAATATCCTCGTAATAAAAGATAAGTTAAGTTCATATCGAAAAATTTCTGGAGTTGATACACTAGAAATGCTTAAAGCTTAATTTTTCTAAATTATGTTTTATGGAAAATTTGTTATATAGATTCTACTAGTTTCATATTGATATAAAACTATTATATATATATATAT
>JAYMTP010003077.1:0-17836 GCA_036897365.1 Geranium brycei | reverse complement strand
CGAGCTCGAGCTTGGTTGCATAAGTTCGTTCGAGCCCGAGCCGAGCTCGAGCCCAACCTTTTTTTCACGAGCCAAGCCCTGCCAAAATGATGCTCGATTCGGCTCGTTTACAGCCCTATTCATATGAGTGTTAAGTCACTTGTTAGTGTGCAGTCAAACATAAGCGGTGAAGGAGAATATTTTTGAGTTCTAACGAAAAAGTAAGATTACGTGTTTTTATAGCCTTATAAAGAAACAATAAGATTATCTTGTTATAGCTTCTACGAAACACTCGAACGAATATCATTTATGGTGAGGTTAAAGATTTGATCATGTTAAAGAGAAGAAAATTTTATAAGTATAAAATTTGTTGTAATTTTCATATGTATGTATATATTGTGTTATATTATAAGTTTATAAGTAAATTATAGATTGTGACAATATTTGTTTTTGTACCTTATCACAATATACATTTAACTGTACTATTTTGCAACCACTATTTTTTCAGTTAAATTTTAAATAAAAATTATCTAAAACTACCATTATTTTAAAATTTGATAAGGAAGTTAGAATTGGAGATGAAACAATATGATATGGAGACTCATCATCTTCACTTGTCGAGTAAGGCTAAGATAACCACGTAGATGACATGCGACGGGGGCTTGTATGATTGAACTAGTTATAAATTATATTCATGGTCACTTCGCGTAGCCCCTGCACGTCGCACAAAAGAAAGAGAAATGGGCTAACTTATGAATTTCTTATTATTATTTTATGCATTTTTTTCAAAAATCAAAATTATCTTATAAAACTTGACTATCACACGATTGTTATGTGACTTAAAAATGATATTCCGTCCAAATTAACGAATATTGTAATGGAAAAGTTAGTTGAAAAATAATACACGTAAAATATATTGATATAATTATAAAGTGCAAAAAATATACCTATAATAAAGTTTTAAATTATTGAGGAAATTGCGTAAAGTCAAGATAAACTTTACTTTTTTTTGTGAAATCACGGTTAACTTTCTTTCTTTTTTTTTGCATAAGAGCACGATTAACTTTATTTTCAGAGCATATCATTAGATCCCCGTTAGTTTTATTTTTTATTAATTATTGAATGATTAAAATATCCCTCCAAAAAATTTAAATTTTTAAGTGTCATTTGGTCTCTTCTCTCTCTTTCTCCGGTCTCTTTCTCCTATCAACTCTCCGCTGGAGTCGAAGGGGATGGTGTCGGGACTAACGGCGGCGGAGAATACATTCCTTGAGACCGGTGCCTAGCACTATGAAGTCGTAGTCTTCATCTGTATTCATGTCTTCTGATGATCATTAGTTCCCTGTAAAAAATTGGACATGTCATGTTTGATTGATTGATGATTCAAGTTAGCGTCAAGCGTCAAGTATCGAGAGTGGTATGAGATTATTCGCTTTCCCAAAATGACTCTTGCAACCACACCATTCATTTGCAAGTCGTGTACCTTACATTTTACAAGACTACTCTTGGTTGTATTTTGACTTATGGTTTGATCATAAATTAGTTGTGTATTTCTTTATTATTTTATATATGATAATTTTACATAATATTCTTAGCTAAATATCCTTTTCAATTTATAGGACATTGATGTAGTCGAGCACGGGAGTTGCAGAGAAATCTCTCCGCCGACATCAGTCCCGACACCATCTCCTTCGGCTCTAGCGAAGAGTTGGTTGGAGAAAGAAAGAGAAGAGATCAAATGACACTTTGAATTTTTAGCCATTTCATAATTAATAGAAAATAAAACTAACAGAGATATAACGGTATGATCTGAAAATAAAGTTAACCATGAATTTATGAAAATTAAAATAAAATTGTTAACCGTCCTAAAGCTTATAGTGACTTTAAGCAATTTCCCATGTATAATATGAGTGGATTTAACTGAGCTTCAAAACTACTGGTTCAAACTATGAAATAGTCTTCATTTTATTTTGTATTAATAACCATTAATCATTTGTCTAATGCTACAAAAGAATCGACTATTTGAAGTTCAATACATTTCTTATTTAATGACCCTTATAACCTCCATACTAAACATCTGCAGCTGCATCCACATTCAAAGCTTTGGCCTGTAATTTCTTCTTTGGCTTCTTCCTTTTCTTCTGCTTTTGTTTGAACTTCATTTGATCTTTTACATACTTCTCCCATTCTTTGAGGTTTCTCTGATAAAGCAGCATTGTGGCGCGAGCATCTTCAACCTAAAACAGATAAGCGCCATCACTGTCAGAATCACAGGGGCTGTACAGGCATCACTTCCACGTTATCTACTCATTATCTTATGCACATGTGGATCTTGACATTAAAATTGATGTACAAACTTTATGGAAATGAGCAAATTCGCCATGAAAAGTTAGAGAACTCACGGGACAATGCTGCCCGTCTTGGATACTAACGCCAAGAATCTCTGAGGCAAGATGGCGAAGTGCCTTTCTACGTCCTTCCCTGTTTCATCAACCAGATGCCGTAAGGGTGTGAATTTAAAAGGCTATATAGATGATCATGAATTAGAAGTTAATGTCTAAAGATGGAGTACTTTAGAAAAGGTTGATACTCTGAGGTATCTCGCAGATCATTTTTGGGATGACTCAATAACAAAACCTGCCAAGAAAATACAGGTTACACCCTCACATTTGTACCCGTGAAACCATATAGAAAATGAAATGTGCCTAACCTTAAGATCATTGTGCAAGGCATGGCCCACAAGAATTCTCCCATTGATCAGTTCTGCCACTTGCTTTTGAACAACTGGGAAATCTTTTGCTGCAGAAGTTTTCACAAAAAGTTAAGAAATTGATCTGTCATGTATTCTCAATAACAGACTACATATAACATTAAGTCACAAATGTGCATATGAAGGGACAGAAATGAGCCAACCTTTCCTCAAGTCTTGGGGTCGAATTCCACTAATTTGAGTACGAAAATCAACAACACGTTCTATTGGACGAACAAATTCATCAAGGAGTACATTTCCCCACTTATTTACCTGCCATTAGTTGAAATGCAGTTAATGAACACTGACTTCAACAAAGTATAGAGGAAGCATAAAGGTCTGTTTTTAGACCATAGATTAAAGTATACAAGTAGCAAAAATAGGAAAATCCATCACCAGGTTCATAATAATTTTTAATTTGAATTTGATATTTGCATTACAAATAATAGATCAAGTGCATCACACCTATGAAACCCAATTCATGGGAAGTGAAAAGCAGTTTCATAGATTTGCAGATATAATGCTTTATGCTTTTAGCATTCAAAATTTATACCAAGACTTCCTTTGAGAATACAGCTGAACAGTTGGTTTTTTTTCAAGCCAACTCTTTTTGGCTTAATCCTACCACATAACCATATGATATGGAGGCGACTCAGCAGGTCATTCATGAATAGTATTGTGATGCTTGCTAATGATACAGAGACAGTACATAACACTGACCTATGTGGTACGCACAATGCAGACCAAAAGAAAGGCAGATCAAAGGCAAGCAGAGAGAGAATCTAATGAATACATAAATACCAGTGTAACACGTCCAAGAGCACTTTTGTTTCCTTGACCTACGCCAACCATTTCACAGTCCATGGCTACAGCATCTGTTAAACTGTCACATAGATTTTAGTTATTTCACATAAAAATATGAGCAAGAAAGAAATTCAATTTTCTAATAAAAGCTCACTTAACAACAACATATGGAGAATCTCTTGACACACTGCCCTTTGAGGTAAACTGTCAATTTTATATTGCATACCTTATCAGTCATTGAAAGCGTAAAAAGGAATGCTTTTTGTATGGTCAGCTCTTGGAGCATAGTATATGCATGTGTATTCATTTCGCAATGTCTCGGATTAAAGTCTTTGTACACACATTGCATATCAAAATAGGACTTGAGGGTTATGAGGTCTTTATTTATTTTGAAAATGAGAGGAAATTAACAATGTGAGAACACACTGATCTAGGGTACATTGTTCTAGTAAAGACTTTTGTTTTTGTACTTGTAGTGATGCTTCTAAAATCTGGCATAAACTAATAATTATTCTTAGCATTTTTGGCATCCATGTCAAATTTGGCAGCAAATTAAGAATCCATCCTTTCTTGAAATGAATAAACTCTCCCATATCTGGGAGGTCACTGGTCACCCAAAAAATTGAATTTCAACGCACTACACCATTAACTGCTTCACAGGAGCAAGACTTTCAGCACTAACAGATTGCTGATATTACTAGGATCAAAACAATCTAAAAAATTGAACTGAGAATTTTAAAGCACGATCACCAACTTCTGGAAATTCCCCCATTTCCTTTCTACTAATATTTGTTATGTACATGATCCAAATGGCTGTTGTAATCAAACCTAAGTGTTTGAGGATTGGGATTACGACTGTACATTACAGGTTGCTACATTTTCTTTTAGGGGAAAGAGGCATGTCTAAACTATAATATTTTCCATTCAACAGTATTCTGCAATTCCGGCTTATTATGTTGCTCTGCTCTCAGAAACTGAAACGGTTAAATCAGCTAAACCAAACAGTCATATAATGAGCCTTCTTTATCTTCATTGATTGATGATCTAATTCACATTATAATGACAAGTCCAAATTCAGTTCAGCTATTTGAACAACTGATATTTCCCTACATTTTCTAACTAACAAGTAAGCAGCCAAAAGAAAAAACAATAAAGAGGCAGCTACAAGTGAGAAATAAGGACCTGGAGTCATCAGATGTCGGAATTAGAGGATTAAGCTGAGCATCGTCAGGTTCTGCATCAGACCTCTCTTTTCTCTTGCCTTCAATTGCAATATAACCCAAAATTAGATACTTATTGAGCATCCTAAAAACACCTAAAACTCTTTCTACAAAACACATTCAGCAACTTCTCTGGTGTCAGAACCGTCACTTTCAGGCTTCTACAACCAATGGAAGTCGTTTCTAAGTTAAAAAACCATCTTGAGAACAATTTTATGAAATACATATACATTTTTCCATATAAACATGAACTGCAAAAGAGAGAAAGCAAAAAATCAACGAAAGAGCAAGTACCCAGTATAGATTTTTGAGTTTCTGCTCCTGGGTTAGTACTGGGTCTAAAAGGCTTTGAGCCATGGCTCTTCAGCTTCTGCA
The DNA here is from genome assembly GCA_036897365.1 of Geranium brycei. Lineage (NCBI taxonomy): Eukaryota > Viridiplantae > Streptophyta > Magnoliopsida > Geraniales > Geraniaceae > Geranium > Geranium brycei. Next base: position 12,709 of record JAYMTP010003077.1, on the reverse strand, counting down.
GAATTCGAAAATAAAAATTGAGTGACTGGACAACATATATGTGCAATCACATGCATGGAGAGAGGGAGAGAAGTACTTGCTGGAGCTGAGACCAGTTTGGGTTCAGCTGTAACTGCTGCTTAGGGCTCTTCTTCTTCTTCTTCCCTAGCTCACTTCCCATCTTCTTCGTCTTCGGTCAAAAAAGAGGGAGGACAGACGCAAAGTTTCAAACTAAACCTAATTTCGATAAACGGATACAGCCATCCGACGCCGTTTATAATTATTTACCCAAAAACAAAAACAAAAACAAATTTTTCTCTACTATTTCATCTTAAAAGGGTGAACGGGTAATCTTGTATAGACTCTAGTCTAATTTTAATTTGTTTTTGAGTTTTTTTAGAACATTTTGTTTCTGAGATGTTAATTGATGAGGGGATGTATTCCAATACAAATTTGGTAAAATGTTCGAATGTCCGAATTTTTCTCATCCGTTGGATCGTTCAAGATTTGCGCGCGATTGGTCCCAGCGCGAGACACGTGACAGCGAAAAACTACCACAGTTATTTTTGTGGTTCTACCAAGTCCATCACGTTTTACCATTTGACACTCACTTTCTACCGGGTTTATCACGTTCTATGAGTTTACACTCAAATTCTACTAGTTCGGACGATTTGTATTTCTACCATGGTTTGTATTTGATTTGTTCTCGTCAATTGAGAATATTTTAAAATCACTTTACTATATTTTATTTTCTTTCAAGTTTTTTTTTTGATAAATATTCTCTTTCAAATTAACCCCTTTAGTTTTCTGTAAAGTTATAAAGTCTCTGAGTTGTCCAATTATTCCTTTAAATTGATTTATTTTTCGATTAATCTCTGATTAATCCCCGTTTAGTTCTTAGAAGGCCCTCTCCGACCGACTAGCGCCTAACGTTTCTTACAATACTAGTTTGCAGTGTGAAATGACTAAAATACTTCTACTTGTCTTTCAAGTTTTCAAAATTGTCATTGGGCTTTTTTTTTTCTTTTCTCCTCCTCTCTCCTAGTATACAAACTAACATTTAATCACTTCATTTTTCCTCAAGTTTCGAATAAAATTGAATCACTTCCTCATAATTCGAATGAAATTAAATCACGACCTCATGCTCTCATGTCGGTGGACACGAAACTTCTGGCGGAAGATACACAGGTGGTGGGGAGTGACGCACACCAGATCACAGACAATCCATGAGCTATTTATGGGTTGGACCTCCAGAGTCTTAGAGAGAGGGGTGCAGAGAACTTTGAGCAGATTGATCACACTGGTATCTGGTACATCCGGGTTACAAGAAATGACGGAATCTTCAGGGAGGAGGTGAAGACTCCATGAGACATTACCTAACTGGTGCGCAAACCCGAGGGAGGTTCTGAGTTCCCTTCTGCTTTAGGCTCTTGCCTTGTTTTGTATTCTTCTTTTTTTGGGACAGCTAGCCCTAACATTTGTACTCTTTTCATCATTTATACATGCTTTCTTGCTGATAAAAAAAATTAAATCACTAACCACTAAATTAACCCTCCCTCACAAGTCATTGTTGATCATTATAAATCTCATACCAATAATTTCAAAAACAAATTATTCATTCACTGGCATCTTCATAAATTCCAATCCAAATCCATTTACATATTATTCATATTCCAAAAACACATATGCAATCAGTTGAAAATCAAATCACCCGTGTAATTGATTTAACGAAAGAGAATTCAAAATTTAAGATAGCACAACCAACAATTAAATCATAAATTTTTTTGATTCTATTATAGTACAAGCACAAGTATCATTTTCATCATGGCCAATCGAAAAATCCAAAATTACAAAATTCAAAATTCAAATTGCCGCATAAACTTTCCCCCAAATTTCCATCCAATGATCCACGAAACACCAAATCCAAAATGAAATCAAATTACTCACACAAAAAAAACATGCAAATATTAGATGGCGAAATGTCAAGGAATTTGAAACTTAACGACGATTCCAATTTTTCAGAGAATTAATTTCCTGCAAGGATTTGCAGTGAATCATGGTTAGGGTTTAGAGAGAATTGAATGTGTCGATTATGTGGTTGTTCCAACAGGTCTTCTCTTAAGCGTCAGTGTTGATAGTGTACCTAATGGCCAATTTCACTATCCACAATATCGTCTTCATCGCGGAATCCGCCACCCTACAACTCTGTCGCAGAGTCGGAGAAGAAGAAGGAGCATAGAGACAAAAAATGATGTCGTTTCCCTTCAACTCAAAATGAGATATGGATGGAGGAGTGTCGAGAAAGAAACTTCGTTTCGAATGAGATATGGTCGGAGCTAAGGAGGAAGGTGCTAGATCTATGGAATTCGGTTTTAGAATATGCTCTAATGATCTATGGAATTCGCATGTCTCAATCTCGACCACGACATTGTGAGAGGATCTCATTGACGATCTGAATGGAGAGGATTCCATGCAACTACTATTGTGAACTTCCAATTTAGGAGTTGCAAATGTTGTTGTGAAATTCAAATTTAGCATATTTGCGGTTAGTTTACAAGATTTAATGTTCTAAATTATTTTGTATCAATGAGATCATTTTGAAAATTTGAAAAACAAACATGAATATTTTGGTCATTTCTCACTGAAAAATAACAGTGTTAATTTGAAAGAAAACATAATGTGGTAACGTGATTCTGAAGTGTGCTAAACTAACCTCTCAAGAACAAATTGAAATCAAATGTAATTATGTGAGAAAGATGTATATTCAATTGTATTCATAAGGACATATAGCTAATATATTACTTTTACATTTAAGAGCATCTCAAGTAAAGTTCACTACAATATTTAAAATCTATGGTAGAGAGTGAAGTGCTCAAATGAATCGAAATGTAGTGAATGAAATCAGACACCCTTTGATTTTAAATAATGGAATTCATCAATTATAAACTATTGAATTGCACATTGAACTTCATACAAATATTCAATATTTTTTATATCTTTCGACAGATTCATATTAATTGAAATGTGGATAGATTTTTTTATATCAATGATTAAATCATACAATTTACATATTAGTCTGAATTTCTTAATAATGTTCAAGAAATTTTAAAAGAAAAAATTGTGATGAATTACATCTCCAACGGGGCTGCTCTAAGGACCTTGTATGATAATGATCTAGGCTAATAGGGTTGTACACAAATATATTTCCATTACTACAGATAACAAGATAACATAAAATTTATGTTGAATCAAAATTTAAAGGCCTCCAAATCCCCCTTTCCCATCTACACAACTATAGAGTCACTCTCTATATTTCATCAAATAGTTTCGATGTGGCATCGAAATGGCATTAAAAATCACAATGGCATAAGAGATCATCAGAGAAGATATCAACCTTGACATCAAGAATCATTGGATTAACACCTGTAATCGTTAGATGTAAACCCGTAAAAGCATAAGGGAGAAAATATATGAATTTGATAATATTCTTCTCATGTTATATAGAAAATTGAAAAACATATAAAAATGAAACTTTAAGACTATACCTAGATCTATATTAAGTTCTGATTGTAAGGGAGAACGGATCTGCGATTGAGGGATATTTTGAGAGGAGAGAGAGATAGAAAAGTTGATGTTTAAGAGAGATAGAGAGGTGTGATGATCATATATAAGAGAGCAAGAAAGAGTACTGAATTTTATATATGCTCTAAAAGTAATTATAAAAGAAAAATGAAAAATATTTTTTTCAATTTCTGACACCTTTTGACTAATTTTCCAACTATATGTCAAATAATTTGAAAGTAGTGGTAACGTGTGATGGCTCCTGACCCTTACCTTCGTCTTCCACCTTCTCCCTCAACCATCTTCATCTTCAACCTTCCACCTTCCACCACAAAACCAAAAGACCTGGATTCTGAATCTCCTCTTCAAATTTGGGGAGATTGTCTTTACTCAGCTCCCAAAGAATCCCAACAAATCTGAAAAATTCTTCAGATTTGCTTTGTTTAAGAACCCGGAGGACGCAACTAGGGTCATCTCAGCTCTAAATGGTTTTCGAGCTGAGCATGACAAAATCATTGTCGCTCCTGTGCGGGGCTCGTCTTCTGGTCCTGTCAACATTTCTGCTACTGCCTTTCGTTCTTCTTTTCGCTTTTACAAAAATGTCGCCTCTCGCCAAAATATATCACTGGTGATTGCCCTCTCTGATGTGCCTCTTTGCAATGGAAACCAAACTCATTGATCTCACAGCTTCTAGGCAATAGTCTTCTAGCCATAGCCCACTCGAACATAGCGGTGGACTTACTTTAACGACAAGTAGAGGATGAATACATCTCGAGGATCTCGGTCAAATTTCTGAGTAACAGGGTCTTCCTCGTCTCCTACTCGAATCTGGAAGCTTTTAAGGCGACCAAACTTGAAGGTTGGACCAATCTCTCCCGATGGTTCCTCTCCTTTCACCTCTCCACCCATTTGCTGAAGCAAAGTGGAGTTTTTAAATGGGTTTCTGTTGTTGGTCTTCCCCCAATTTGTTGGTCCATCAGTAGGGGAAGTAGTGTTTATTCATCCTAGATGTTGTACAGATATTTTCTTTGACAAAGGCTTAATTCTTGTTCATTCCAATTCTCTGGAAGCCATCCATTTTCAGGCGAAGATTTTGGCGACTGGCAAGTCTTACCCCATTCTGATTCAATAATTCGACGTTTCGGGGATCCCCTACTCCCTATCTCGCCAATTGGATACACCTGACCTTTTTTCTCATAGCCTCGGTCTCCCTTCAGAGGAATCATTTATACCCTCTGAGACCTCGGATTTGAAACTGGTGGCAGGAGAATTCTGGCCCAACTCACCGTCATGCGATGCCTCTCTGAGAGATCCGATGACTCTCGATGTTGATTCAGATTCTGAGGGAGCAGCGTTGAGGGTCACTTTGGAGGCTGCGATTCCCTCCCCTCCCGAGGGCGCTGGTTCGCATCTCAAGGTTGCCTTGGAAATTTGTGCCTCGGGAGTTCTCGAGGTTGGACGTATGTCAAACCCTATTATTTTGAGATTCAAAGATGGGCCTTCTCAACTTATGGGCCCAAAGCAATCTAATAGGCTGATGCCGCAAGAAAAATCTACAATGTCTTCTTCTTTACTATCGGTTCATGGGGTTCTTCTGCAAACGACGAGAATTCTAATAGCTTTTCGGAGGTGAATGATCTCAAAACCCCCTTGGCTAATTTGTTCAATAAATCCAAGAGGAGATTGAAGAAGGTTCGCTCGCGGAGACGCAAACGATGGAAGTTCTCGGATCCTCTTATCTATCGGTGTAAACGAGCGTCCCAATTGATCCCTCAAGCTCAACCAGAACTCCAGCCAAAGATCTCAGATCTCTCTCTCGAATGGCTTTCACAGTCTTCCGATGACCCACCTCCTGAGCCTACCCAAAAAAGCCTTCAAGAATTATGCAATCCTCAGACTAGGGCTAATCGAACTTGAAAAATCTGCAAATCTATGAGTATTACATGCAACATGACCGATTACTAGATGATTAACCTTCTTGAAGATATGGAGAGCAGAACGTGGACACTTGATCCCTCCTGTGCTCTTCTTCTCTTGCTCTTTTTTTTGTCTATTTCTGTTCTCACTCTTTCTTCTTCTTTTTTCTCTCCTTTTCTTTTTATTTATGTATTTCACTGATTTTTGTTTCTCTCTTAAAAGCTTTAATTGGTTTTATCAATAAAATCTCATATTTTCCCGAGAAAGAAAATAATTTGAAACTAAAATTTTATATTTCCTTAGATAACTCACATTAAGTAATCCACATTTTGTAATAAACTTATTGCCACATTTTTAATTGAACTAAAATTCTGATCAAGATAGTTAATTGATTTATCATAATTTTACTTTCAATATTACAATAGAGAAAATGTGAGATCTCAGATATTCAGTAAAAGAGTAAATTGCAAATAATATTGATACAAACAAGTACATCACTGACTTATATAAACTTTTACACATGTTTATCATATTGAAATGTTTTGTTGAAGCATCATAACACTAAGATTTTAACGAAAAGGATTGATTTACCCTCGTTTTGATTCCAAATTATCAAAGGTTTACCCTCATTTTTATTCAAAATTTTTAGTCTTGTTTTTTTCATTTTTCTTATGCATTCAATCTAAATTCGATAAAATACATAAATTTATTTTTCTAATTTTTGCTTCACAATCCATCAACGTTTGATGAGAGAACCATCTCACAAAACCCACCTCCTCACGTAAAACACACAATGACAGGCATGAAATTCCAAAAAATTGAATGGATAATACCAAAAACACAGAATAACATGCAATATACATGGATTATTCTTAGCAACATAAACATTCATCATTTACTATATCACCCTAAACCTTGACTATAAATACATACACTATAAGAACGTGGAAAGTGGCATTGGCAATCAAAGAAACCAAATTGATCATAAGAAACATGTCAAGAAAATTCCACATAGCAATGTTCCCATGGTTTGCTACAGGTCACATGACTCCGTTTCTCCACCTCTCAAACGAGCTTGCCCAAAGAGGGCACAACGTCTCTTTCTTGCTCCCCAAGAAAGCTCACCTCCAACTCCAACGGCTCAACCTCCACCCCGACCTCATCTCGTTCCACCCAATCACCGTCCCCCACGTGGACGGCCTCCCTCCCGCCACCGAGACCGCCTCCGACATCCACCTGGACAAAATGGGCCTCCTCGCCATCGCCATGGACCGCACGCGCCCCCAAGTCGAGTCCATCCTCTCCTCCCTCCGACCCGACTTCATCTTCTACGATTTTGCTCATTGGATACCTCAAGTTGCCAACAACATTTCCATCAATTGCAAGACCGTTTATTACATTGTCGTCAGCGCAATGTCCATCGCCATCGCCCTCGTTCCCGCCTCTCATATTCCTACCCACAGGTTCTAATTAATAACAATATATATATCTGCCTCACTAACTTTTCCTCATTAATTCTAAGGAAATATAAGGTATGTTTTTGTCATTTTCCCTTAATTAAATCATTGTTCATTACAATATACATATTTGTAGGCCGGTTACTGAACATGATTTAAGGGGGTTGCCACCACCCGGGTACCCTTCAACGAAAGTGGTGCTCCGTGGCGAGGAGGTACGTTCATTCTTGTTCTTAGGCAACCCGTTCGGAGAAGGCGGCCTCACATTTTACGGCCGAATTCGGGCGGTCACAGAAGCATGTGACGCTTTAGCCATAAGGACATGTCGTGAACTGGAAGGAAACATGTGTGACTACATTTCAAGCCAATACAACAAACCGGTTTACCTATCTGGGCCGGTCTTGTCTGAACCAGGCCAAAGTTTGGAGGACCGGTGGGCCGAGTGGCTGAACCGATTCGAACCGGGCTCCGTGATCTTCTTAGCACTCGGAAGCCAAATCATTTTAGAGAAGAGGCAGTTCCAAGAGTTGTTACTTGGGCTAGAAGGGACAAACCGCCCCTTCTTGGCGGCCCTAAAGCCACCTTCTGGCAGCGCGGAAGTTGAAGACGCGCTGCCAGAGGGATTTAAAGAGAGAGTTGGGGAGAGGGGGATGGTAAGCGGGGAGTGGGTCCCGCAACCATTAATATTAGAACATAAGTCTGTAGGGTGCTTTGTGAGTCATGCGGGGTTTGGGTCGATGTGGGAGGGGCTGATGAGCGAGAAACAGCTGGTTCTAGTGCCACATTTGGTGGACCAAATATTGAACACGAGGCTGATGAGCGAGGAGCTGGAGGTGGGCGTGGAGGTGGAGAGGGTCGATGGCTGCTATACCAAGGAGGCGTTGACCAAGGCTGTGGAGAGTGTAATGGATAAGGAAAGTCAACTGGGTCTTAAGGTTAGGACAAACCACCAACTGTGGAGGGACAAATTAACACGTCCTGGTTTCGTCACTGATTACCTTGATAACTTTGTCAAAGATCTTCTCTTCACCAAGTAGTGATTCTTTATATCAATTTATTCATGTAATAATTGTTTAATGAAGATTAAAAATGGGAAGACGGATTGTTTAAGCAGCCCTCACTAATCCGCTCTTATCAATTTATATTTTGGTTATGTAATTTTTTTGGATGACAAAAAATACAAACTTAATCTATCTGTATAATAATGCTTGAAAAATTATTAAATTTATGATATAATTATAAATTGTTGGTTTTATATTTAGTAAACTTTGATCCTTAGATTGAATGTTTTGACAAAAATTTAGTAAGAGTTATTTAGAACATAAAGAATAGTACGGATAAGTATCTCCAACTATACAATATTTTCACATAGTTATTCTCAGCTAAAATTTTTTTTTTCGGTTAGCTACACTAAGAGTATAAATTCCCCCATGTTTAAATATTTGGATGGAAAATGTTAATTTTGGAAGTGGAAGAAAAAAATGCTCTTAGTCAATTTCATACTTTTCAAATCATGCCATTTTTGGGTTTTGAGTCGTTTCTCCAATCAAGCTTCTCTTCAGCCACCACGTTTCTCGTCTTTGACCCTCCGACTGACCTTGTCGGCGCCAAATTCGAAATCATATTTTTCGAATATGATTAGATGGTTTGGTAACCGGCCCAATCCAAAGGAAACAGGAGAGAATCGAGTGGGTAGGCTGGTAGCCAGGTCTTACTATGGGGTACAAATCGATAAGGTAATGTGTTTGTTAGAGCAACTCCAGCCATGCGTATATTAAATTTAACATAAAATTTATGTCATATGACATAATTTTAGTATTCATATGACATTTTATTTCAACCTATATGTTATATTTTATTTCTATATGTTATTTTAATATTTTAATAATAAAACAAAATAAAATCTATTATTTTATTGTATGATTGGATAAAATTGATATTAAATATTAGGGATAATCCAGATCAAAATCGCTGCTTTTAAAAAGTGAAACCTTGCAATAATAATTAATCTATTAATTTGTTTGTGTAATAAACTGTCGTCACGTGAAGGAAGGTCGTTTAAGTAACCTTCAAGAAAGTGAAGCCTTGTAATCATAATTTTTGTTTGTTTGTTTGTTTGATAAATTGTCATCGGGTGAAGGAAGTCGTTTGGGCAACCTTGATTATATTGACGTCCCTAATTCGATGGGTTTCAATAATTTATCTGCTTTTTCTAGGTAGCTTATCAATATTTTTTTTTTGCAAATTCAAAAAATATATAACTTTACCATAATATAACAAAATTACAAATTATCATTGTATATTTTCAACAAATTTAACCTTCACATAATAGTATTGTGGGAAAGTATAGTACATACATGTGAGGTATTATTAAATTTTTATATGTCACTAAATATTTGAACGAGAATTTGATAAAAAAAAATATATAATTTGCATACCCTATTTGTCATTTGACGATTCACGTCTCTAAATTCTGCAATGATGCAGTGCTGCGCTGATCTTCTTTCCATGCGCGCGGCCATTCCGTTTCCAAAATCCAAATCAATCTGAGTTATAGTTTTTTTTCTTTTTTTCTTTCCTTAATTTCTTGATTTAAACGTTTAAAAATCAATTGAGTTGTGCATCTTTTTTATCTATAAATTCATTAATCTGATACTGAATTCGACAAATTCTCATCTTAAATAATTATCTCCAATTCGTCTCTATGGTAACAATTATTTTGTTGAATCGAACATGTTCTTTCCAAAGCCGGCTCGAATTCGTGACAATGAAATCTTAATTGTGTCATCTATCATTCTTCAGTTTAGCGGTTGAGGTAAAATAATTTATTCTTGTATTGTAGTCGGTAGATTGGGTTGAGAAATATTGTTTATGATACTTTTTCTGTATCATTAGCCATTATTTTTATTTGTTTCATTTCGTTTATACTTGAACATGAAACGGGACAAATAAGTTTTAAACTAATCATTTTTCTTAAGTAAAAGGATACTGAAAAGAAGTTTTGGTTCTGTCTTAAATGTGTGCTATTTATGTATAAGATGGTTATACATATTTTGTTTACCAAACACCAAATCGTTTGAGGTAAATAATTGTATGCATTTGGACGTAACAAATGCAGGTGGGAGTAGACTGAATTCCTCGCACGTTTATTTTTGTATTAGCCTTTAATTGCTTCAATTCTTAATCTCTTAGTTTGTATAAAGTTTAATTATTTTTTTGGTTTTGTTTTCATTTTTCTGATAGAAGGAGAACTGAAGAGAAGTTACAAGATGCAAACATCAAAGTTGTATTGGATAGAAACAAATTAGACTTTGTATTGATTATCTAGATCATATTGTATGAGTACTTGCATTTTAAAATATAGAATGACTCGGTCTCTCATTTAAAATCATCGTAAGTGCTTTTCTATTTTTATTTATTTATTATTTTATATATAAAACAAAAGGCCCTAAATGTAGTTTTTACTTTAGGCCTGGAAAAACGATAAAAGGGTAAAAGTTAAGGTAAGGGAGGAAAGGTAATAACCGTGTGTATAATAATTTAATATTTGACTAGAGTGTAGCAATGCGCGAGCACAAAATTTTAAAGACATCGAAGAAAACAACAAAAACCACAAAAAATAGAGTTTCTCATCTATTTTCTGAGCAAAAAAAACAAATATAAAACAAAAAAAGTAATATAATTAACATTCGTTGAATAAAAGTTGAACAAAGATTCATAAACTAAAACTGGAGGTGGAAAATGTCACATGAAGAGAAAATGCAGTTTTAAACCTTAGAACCGAAAAATCGAATCTCATAATTTGATATAACCGAAAAATCGAACCAAAAAACCGGAATCTAAATCTCACAATGAATCATTAAATAAGGATGTAATTGGGTAGAACCAGAAACAAAATCTAAGAACCGAACCATTTCTCTCATGTTTGGTCTGGAATCGATTCTCTAAAATAGAGAACCGATTCATTTGGTTTGGTCTAGCTTTGTCTGGTTCGATCCAATTCTAGACTTGTGTCCGGCCCTACTACCAGAGAACCCGTCATTCTCAAAGCATGTAATTTGTGTACGTCGGGAATAATTGAGCTCCCTATGAGAGACTTGGGTTCGAGTCTCGCTGCAGTATTCTTTTATCCCACCTTTATCTCCCAACCTTTGTTTGGGTCTCTTTTAAGTTGGGAGGCAAGCGATATTATTAGGTCTCTTCTGCATAAGGGTTGGTCTTGAGTTCATTGATGATACAATAATATTAAAAACTCTTAAGAATCATGAGTCTGGTATTGTCTTTCTTCATTATAGCATAGTTGAATCCAAATCTTGATACACAACTTGCCGATAAAAAAAACCTTCAATAACTAAAAAAAATGACGCGGAAGCAAATTGATTGCCTTTCCCTCTCACCAAAATCACAAATTATTAACGAGTTGACAAAAATTGATTGTATAAACCATGTCATAGGTATAAATCATCAAGGAAATCAACAATCAAAGTCAAAACCTAGAAAATCACTTTAACGTACTTTGTTAAAGTCTGTCAGTAATGATGAATATGTTGACCATTGAAATTCTCACAGGCGACACACATTGCAATGTCTCGTCGGTACTTCTATGTTATTGATCGTTGACGGAAAATTATTAATCGTTGAAATTGTTATATTCAACACACATTGTAATGTCTCGTCGGTTATGATATATTTTACTAGATGCATTGAAATTTACGTCAAGTATAATTTATTGTTGTAGGACACACTAAACCATCTAAGTTGTTTAGTTAACGGTTATCATAATCAGTATGAACCCTCGTTACTCTAAACCCTCACTATATTTACCTTCAAGGTCTAGTCACCCTTTCAGGTTGTCATAATTATTATGATCTCTCGTTAGTTACACTGCACCCTCGTTACACCTATTGAAATTATGGGTCCAGAGTCGTTACACTGGTTTCCACCCTCGTTATACCTTTACCCTAAGGGTTCAGCCACCCTTTCATCGTCATTATCACTCCAGACCCCCATTACACCCGATTTCCACCCTTATTACAAAACAACATTCTTTTGCGCGGAAACAACCTGTGTTTGGTATGAAAATACCTTATTTTGGGTTAAGAAAACAACTGTGTTGAGTTGCGAAAACACTCGTTTTGCATTTTTATTAGCAAATGGCGTTTAATATATAAAAAGAGAAAATGGAAACTCCAAAATAAAATATTTGAAAAATAAAAGGTAAAAAATACAATGTGAAATTTAAAAAATAGAGATGGTTATGATGGATGAGATTTGAGTTTCTTGGATGAGTTCTGAGTTGATTATGATTGATAAGATGATTAAACGTCTTTAGTTATGTGTAAAATGATCAAAATAAAACATAACTTGTGACTAAATATAATTAATGTTATTAATGAGTCATCATAATCTCTATGCAACAAGGTATTCACACAGTTCGCATTTTAAAATTGGTTTGTACGTGAGTGTATCTCTAATTAATATAATATAACACTATCACTATTTTACCTGAAAACTCTCTTCATTCTTTTGCACCTAACAAGATTCGATTTCACATGCTCACATTTGAAAGTTTGAAATCATTGGGTTGTCGTCTTGAATCCGTTCCAAAAGTTGTTACCATCAAACCCAGGAGGGTTGGGAAGTAGAAGTGGGTCCCACATCCTCTAAGGTGTTTTGTTAGTCAAACTCACAGGGTGATGGTTAGGGGTGAGCATAAATGTCCGGACAACCCGGCCCAACCCGTGACCCGGACCAACCCGCACTAACCCGTCCGCTCATAGTCCCAACTCGAAGTG
>JAYMTP010003076.1:0-17837 GCA_036897365.1 Geranium brycei | reverse complement strand
GGTAGGGTAATGTTGATATAGGACAGTAGATGTATGGTGGTGGACATCATCCTTTTACAACACGTATGAGAGAGTTATGTTATTCAAAAGTTTTAATATATTATTAAGAATTGATATTAATATTAATAATTAATTTTATTTTTTAATAATATTATTATAGTTAATAATCAATAATAAAAAATTGATTTGCTTTTAATTTTTATTAAATAATTATAATTATATAAATAACAATAACAATAATAATTGTTCTCCACTGCCATGAGATTTCATATATTTGCTCGAGCTGTGACCTTCATTGGAACCGCGAACCTCGCTGGAGCCGCGACAATCACCGAACCGTGAACCTCACCGGAACAACAACCCATGCCGGAGACACGATCCACGCCAGAGCTGTAATGTTTATTAAGGACACGACACTCACTGGATCTACGAGTCTTGACGAATCTGTGCGAGTTCCAAGCAGCAGCGTCTCCGGTCGCCGGTCGCCGGTCGTTAGTCAGTGCTGCCGAAAACATAAGTGGCCAGACAAGCCACCTTTTGGCTGGGTCGTCGCGGTGTCAAGCCATCGGTCACAACAACGTTTATTCTCCGATCTGTTTTCGTATGCCGTCGGTGGACTTTCCCAAGCAACGATGCAGTCGATCTGTCCCGCTTTTCATGCTCGTTGGTGTGGCTGGAACAATGCGTAACAGGAAGTAGAGCTCGTCGGAGACGAAGCTCAATCATATTTCTACCGAAATAGGTACTAGAGCACACAAATGGATTTTCAATAGAAGCTACTGGTGAGGTAAGAATTATCATGGTTATACAAAGAACAATACACCAAATCGTACACAACCGCCTTGTGCTGATACTGTTCATTACTGCTGCTTTGTTGGACGACTTTTATATCTCACCATTATGCGCCCAGACATTAGTCAGCTCATGCATGATCCTAGAAAACCACACATAGGCGCAGCTCTCCACGTCCTCAGATATCTAAAGAGTTGTCCGGAGCAGGGGATTCTCCTACCCTCTGATAACTCCCTCACACTTCGGACATATTGTGATGCAGACTGGGCGGGATGCATAGACACTCGAAAGTCCACCAATGGTTACATAATCTTCTTGGGGTCTTCTCCTATTTCTTGGCAATCCAAGAAACAGACAATGGTCTCTTGCTCATCCGCCGAAGTAGAATATAGGGTTATGGCGGCCACTAGTCGTGAAATAGTCTGGTTGTGACAATTGCTCAAAGCCCTTCAAGCTCCCCAAGACGTGACCATCCCACTGTTCTGTGACAACAACACATCTATCCATATCGATGTGAACCCGGTCTTCCACGAACGGACAAAACACATTGAGATCGACTGCCATTTCGTTCGTCAGCAGCTTCAGACGTCAGTACTTTGTCCTCGACCTATTCCCAGTAGACACCAGCTTGCGGATATATTTACAAAGGGAATGAGACGAGATTGTTTTTATGAACTTATTTGTAAGTTGGGCATTACGAACCTTCATGCTCCACCTTGAGGAGGATTATTGTGGGGAAATAAATCTTTACAAGACTGAGAGTTGCTTGTATGTGCGAATGAAGAAAGGATTGATCCTACCTCACAGACTGTCACTGATTCAGCAGGCAACAAAAAGATTGATTGAACAAAACACCACAAAAGAAACCTATTATGAGGAGAAAACACATACCCAAGATAGTCACAGAAGGCAAAAAAATCCAAAGAAAAATTTAAAACGAGTAACAGTAAAGAGGTTGTATGTGCAGAGAAAGGGAGTGAATAAGTCAACTTCAACAACTCCTTCAGCTGAAATAGTAAATGGTGATTTAGCCCGTATTTCGTGCAGACGGGCTTTGGATTATACCTTAGAAGATGATAACACGTTCAAAAGAAAAACTCGATCGGGTGCAATAAGTTTGAATGATTCAAACGGCGACGCAAGTGTTGTTGCAATTGAAGCACGAGCGAGAGGGTTAAAGAGGAAGCATTCGTCTATGATAGAGCGAGCAAGCAGCGCGAATAGAACTGAGGTTGACCAGGGCTCTGGGCATTGGGTGGACTTTCCAAATACTTGCAAGAGAAAAGGATCTAGAAACAGACCAAAGCTTGTCGTGTCTGGATGAAACAAAGAGTGACGCAATGCATCCAAGAAAATTAGGAAGACAAAGTCTCGTGAGTAATTAACGAACGAAACTGTACGTCATGCCCTCGACGCGGCTAGAGAGGTTGGCTAAAAGGGCATCACTGAACAAATATGAAGTATGTGAAGTGCAGGACATTTTCCCTGGCAAAGAAGCCCTACTGAAACACATTGTTTCAACTATGGGGACAGCAGTGCAAAAAAAGATGAGAGGTAAGAGAAACACATTCTCACATGTACTCCAGCTCAATTGGTAAGAGGTATGAAAAAAAGGGTGAAGAGCATGGTGAACCAAATTTGATTGTCACAACCAAAACAAAGATACAATATGAAAAATATGGGAAATTTTTCTAAAAAGTTCATTGACCGAGACTTTTATAAAACTTCCAGGGCTTTATAACAAATCCAAAAATTTCCTATAACCACCGCCAAAGCTACAAACAACATGAAAAAATGAATACAAAATCAAATACAACAAATATGATGATCAAATATAGAAAAGTTTTGCTAAAAAGTTTTTTCATCTAGATTTTTATAAGACTTTGAAATTTTTATGAAACATTCAAATTCTTTCTAAGAGAAAAGAGTCTTGTATGTAGGGGTGGGTATGAGTGGAAAATCAACCAGCCAGCACTATTTTCCTTCGCCCGTAAATATGTGGGTTGAAGGTTAAGAGACCCGTGAACCACCCACGGGTGGCCCATACATAAAATATGAAAACCGCACGGGATAGCTTTTTTCGGATTACAGGAATGTACATGCAGATCATGGCCTCCGGGCAAAGCAGATGGCATAGAGGAGCAAATTTTTTTTATTACCAAATATGTTCATTCCATCCCACCAATAACTTTGATTTATAATATTCAAGCTTGTCATGGGCCCTAAACAAATAAACCATTGCTTCTATGTCCGCGCTTCCTTCAACCAGCATGATGCACTTTTTGGGAACAATCACCTTACGCCTCCTACTCACTGGTGGTGGCAAAGGAATGATCTGTGCCGAGGCGGCGGCAACGGGGAATTCTGAAGCCGTGGGAGTTGAAGGTCTGACGGCGGCGGGGAACCTTGTTTTAGAGGGTCTGGGTGTACTTTTGGATGATGGTTTGTGTTCTCTTTCTAGTGATGCCGTAGAGGACAATGCTCATTCTCCTGTCTCGTGTTGTTTTTGCATGACAGATTTGGTGTGAGACTTTTGCGAAGATCAAGGACGGATGTTGGGGTGGTCTTGTAAGGAGCGGGGGTTGGGTTGGAGCTAAGGTGTGGACTCACTATTTTTCTGGTTTTTTGACTATGCATGAAAGATTAAACATTTTAATGGGGTTGAGGTTTTACCGAAGAAGGTGGTGGATAGTGTGTAGGAAGTGACTCTTTTATTTTTTTGGGTAAGTTTTATGCTGATAGTGTTTTCGTTCAGCCTATTACAGGTGCTTAGTTTTGAGCGTTCTCGTTTCACTGGTTTTCTAGTTTTGATTTGTTGGTTGCTGGTTCCTTGTGAGCTTGCTTGTTGCTTCGGCTCACTTTTGGGTTGCAATGAATTAATAAAGTTAGTCATTTCTATAAAAAATATAATGTTTTAAAATTATTTTATCGACTTAAAATATAATTCAATCCAACTCTAGCACTTTATAACAATATGGTGTTTAAAATCCTTAAGACAAATGAAATAACTCATGTTACTTTGCGTTTGTAATCAGGGGTGTACAAAAACAGACTGAACCGACAATGCAGAATCGAACCGGGCCATTCGGTAACTGAATCGATCGGTTTGGTTGTCCTCAGCAATCGATGGTCCTTCGGTTTGATTGATGTGTCCTCCAAGCGTTTCGTCGTGTCCTCATCGGAGATCGCCGCCTTCGGGAAGCCAACATACGACGGCTTGATCGCAGGGAGGGTGTCCGATCAGAAGTGAAACAGCCGCGGAGGCAGAGGGCGTCTGGAACGAAGGGGACGAGCCATGAGGAGAGGGGAAAACACCATGCACAAGGAGATCAAATAAACTATTGGGATATCTTTTTTGGGGCGAAAAAGTCCCAAAAAAATCTGGCTGCCCATTTATAATTCGCTCAACCGACCGAACCTAACCACTCGAGCAGTCGGTTATAAACCAACCGACCGGTCATTCATCGGTTTAGTCGGCGGTTTTGAAAGTCCAATAACTGAACCGATCGGTTCGGTTTAATTTTGACCAATTCGATTTTTAAACGACGAACATCCCTGTTTGGAATTAATATTCTCAGTGGACGACTTTCAGTGGTTAAGCATTTAAGTTTATGATGCATTAGTCATAGTCCGAGTTTGACATCACATCAAGAACCATTTTCTTGCTGATTAAAACCAAATATTCTCAACGAAGGAAGTCTTGTATCTTTATTTAGCCTCGAACTGCTGAATCAAGCAAAGACAACGGCACAACGCTGCCATTCGGCCCATATATAGGTTGTTAAGCCCAAAAACTAAACCCTTATTTGGGCCGGGCTTTAAAAGAGCTCTTTTAAGTCTCAACCCAAGTTCAGATCCAAAGACATCCCTATCAACGACCTGTCGCTAAACATTTGCAGTTTTATATAGTCACCGCTTTTCACAAACCCTACTTCTCCTTCTCTCTCGCTGTGAAGTTTGCCAGGGTTTTGTATCGTTTCCGGCCGTCAATCAGATCTCTCCAAGATGGTGAGTTCTCTTCTCTGTTCATGCAATCGGATCAATACCTCTTCGTGGTTTATGAAATCGATCTCCGTTTTTGATTCGGTTCCTGCATATGCAACGTATTTGATCCATACTGTATATTCCTGTTTGGTTTCTGTGAAAAGTTAATTTCGTTTTGATTCTGCTTGTTGTCTTTGAAATCACTGTGGTTCCATCGTGATTCTACGAAACTGCAATGTTTTCTCTTTCACGCATAAGAAATGCGAGGAAAGGAGATCATAATTTTGATGCTGCTTTTGGTATCTGTTCTATATTGCATGATTTATCATGTATAACCTCAGCTGGGTTTAGTATTTTCTTAAATATATATTTGTGGTTATGGAATGAGCCTGGACTGACCTAGGCGATGCCTTTTTGATTGATCGTGTTAGGTGCTCCCTAACGATGTTGATTTGCTGAATCCTCCTGCTGAGCTTGAGAAGAGAAAGCACAAGCTCAAGCGTCTTGTTCAGTCTCCTAATTCCTTCTTCATGGTGATAATTATTTGCTTTCATTTCTTAATTTATTTTCTTATTATTGCTTTTAGTAACCATTTCAAGAAATTTTTGGCAAGAACCTTGTCGTATGTGGAGTGAATTTAGTTCTTATAATGTGATTCAGTGTTTATTATTGTTGTTTTTTTCAGTGCTAATTAATGTTCAATTTTCTGTTTTTTGGGTTAATGAAGGATGTGAAATGTCAAGGCTGCTTCAATATGTAAGTAAAACCTGGGTTCTTCTGTTGTTTATGTATTATTTCATTATGTTTATTTGATGGATCAGTCTGTGAGTTCTAATTTTTGTTCTGGGTTTGAATTGCAGTACCACTGTTTTCAGCCATTCTCAGACTGTTGTGGTTTGCGGTAACTGCCAGACCGTCTTGTGCCAGCCTACTGGGGGTCGTGCAAGGCTTACTGAAGGATGCTCCTTCAGAAGAAAGGGGGATTAAGGTTGCTCCATCGCCTGTACTGGAAGAGTCTCTTATCATAGTTTCAGGATAATGAATCCACTTTTTGTTTCATCTCAAGTTTCTTAATTTTGGTAGTAATCAGACTTCAATCATTATCTTTTGCGGATTTGGTTTCTCATATTCTGGTTACCTTGACTTGTTTCGTTAAAACATGAAAAGTATTTTACAATTGGTTTGAGATACTATCTTATGTCTTTAATTTTTCTATGACATGTAATTGGAATCCATTATGGCAGAGTTGTCATCTTATGTTTCAACTTTGGGTGCAATTTACGATAAACGAGTTTAATTAATGGAGTCTCATTATCAGGTGAGAGTATGTTTTTCCTAGCTTTGCAATGTTTTGTTATATATGCACTGTTTGGTCCATATAGTTGGAAGCTCTCCGGATGCGTTCACCTTTGTGATTGTGAGCTCAGGGATGAGGATTTATGTGTATGTGTATGGTTGCTGAACTTTGGTGCTAGTGTTAGGATTATGAAACAGCATAAAGATAATGTTGGAAGCTATGAAACAGCATAATTTGAGTTCTGAATTATGGGTATGCAAATGTAAGTAGTTTTGAACAGTGTTTTAAAAATCCACTTGTTTAATTAGTCTCCGATTAATCTCCGACTAGTCTTCCACTGATTAATCATTTGTTAGTTTCCAATTAATCCTTGAATTTGATTTATTTTTTGATTAATTCTTGATAAATCCTCGGAGAGCTTTCTGCCCAACTATTGTCTAGCGTTTTTTAGAACATTGGTTTTGGATTCATTTCTATTTGAATCTCCAACTGCAGCAAGAGCATGAACTAATAACTATTATTGTGAACCCCTTCTATATTGTGATTGATGTAGTTGTACAATATGTGTCAACTTGGTGCAAAAACATCTCATCGGAACTGAGAATTTAGATAATGTGTGCTTCATATCTATTTCCTCATGTAAGATTAGTAAAATTCAGAGTGGTTAAAACCATTCGCAACTGCGTAATTACAATAATCTGATTGAACAATATGTTGAATCAGAAATAATTGCAGACTGAATGCTCCTGAATTTTCTGGCTGAAACAATGGGAAGTAGAAATAAAGCATGTCAAGATGAAGATGTCATTGCAGTTAGCTGTAGGAGTCTATATAACGTGTTTTCCATAGCAAACTCTCCCCTACAAACGAATTACAAACTCTATGTTTCTGCATCGTACAACCAAATGAATGGGCTAATAATGTACCAGCCGACCTCACCCTTCCAAAGATTATCACTGAAACAATTGTATAATATAATCAATTAGTGTGTTCATTCTTGTAACCATCCCTTCAAGTCCATATTGTAACAGCCAGCATTGAAACAATGTCCTTATTCGAGATCGAGACTCTTTTTCATGGATTCGTAGACGAGGTAAGTAATGCTCGCAGATGGAACAACTTTGAGCATATTAGGAAATATTCCTTTATAGAATCCCCTAAGCCCTTCATGCCGAAAGGTTCTCCTGAATACATCTCCCATCCCTTTATACGCAGCATCTGCATCTGTGCGTTGAGCTTGCATTCTGAAACAAAAGTTATAATATAAGCCAAAATGAGCGAGTACAAGTGGTCTAAACTCGTGAAAATCAAAGCTGCAATTTACCTTGTTCTCACAACCTGCAATGGGTACACACACGTTGCTCCTAGGGCTCCAGATATTGTCCCGCATCCTAGTTGCACAACAGGACCAGGTTCTACCCAAGAGTTTCATAAAGAAAAAAAATGAATATTTGTACATAGCACAAACGAACAGAAGCAAGGAATGAAGGAACAAAATGTGCCAAGCAATTAGGTGAATAAGATCTTACCACTGTCGACAAAAACGTACTTCTTGGACA
The DNA here is from genome assembly GCA_036897365.1 of Geranium brycei. Classification (NCBI taxonomy): domain Eukaryota; kingdom Viridiplantae; phylum Streptophyta; class Magnoliopsida; order Geraniales; family Geraniaceae; genus Geranium; species Geranium brycei. The sequence goes on along the minus strand of JAYMTP010003076.1, from coordinate 10,205 downwards.
TTTCTTTCAAGCTTTCGTAGACGGTGAGATCAATACCGGCATAAGGGACAATCCCTATAAGAGAGGGAATAAGGCCCTTGTAGAATGCCTTGGGTCCCTCACGAACCCATATATCCCTCCACAAACCTCCAAGGTTGGGAGCTTTTCCACCTTCACAAGTATGCGTTTGTAAACGGGTTTTTACAAGATCCATTGGATAGATAGCAGTCTGTGCCACTGCACCTGCTAATCCCCCAGAAAAGAGGCGCCCCAAGGTGCCCACATCAGCCTTATCTTCTCCCCCTTTAGCTTTCACTACAAATTCTTTTAGCAATTCGTAAGTGTAAAACTTGATCGCGCTTTCAGGTGCTACTTTCAGGACATTCAGGCCATTGCCACGGAAAAATCCCAAGAACCGGCCTTCTCTCCATATATCTTTTATAGCAGGAATGGTACGAGCTTGCGTTGTTTGCACCTGCAAAACAACCTTCAACCGATCGAGAGGAGCAGTTGCTGTACGGGATGCTGCTCCTGCAACTCCACCTGCAATCAAATATCTGCTTGCATGGACATGTTTACTAATGCCCTCTGGGATTACGGTCTGTTCTCCAATGTCAACTAGGCATATTCTTTCCAGGTAATGATAAATGTTTTCCATAGTAGCTTCATGAGGGTAGAGCAGAAGGAAGTCTCTCCATTCCTCGAATGTTATGACTCCATTGTTATCTTTATCCACATGCTCAACAAAATAAGCAAGCTCTTCATCATCAATTTCAATCCCTACAAAAGAGACACTGGTTTGGCTTTATAGGATGAAAATAACCTACTACAGGAAAGACAGCACCAGAGAACACTTTAATTTTTTCTCATAAAAGTAACCTATCAAAAAGATATTAAAGGTGGAGTAGCATGTCAAATATGAAGCTAAATAACCAGATTTTGATACTTTATCTGACTGAATGGGAACAAGAGCATAATCTATGCTGCTTTTGGCAAATCATAGCAAACCATTATTTGATCTGTGATCATACACCTAACAGCATATAGGAAGATAGAAGGCTGGAACAACCAATATAATCTATCATCAATGATCAACATTACCCACAACCCATATAATTTGATATCAGTGACTAACAATATCTACATTTTGATATTCTTTAGTTACTCAGAAAACACATTTGTTCTCTGTTATAAGCAACGATGATGAACATTATATAAGACACATGTTCTTATAAAGATAAAAAAGGGGTTATGCATAAGCTCTAAGATTCCACATGGAAAATATATCTTATCTTCTGACAGTATCTACAGAGAAGAACACATAAGAGTACAAGTTTTGCACCAATCACGATTCACATTGTAGGTTATCTCTATGGATCTGAAAATAAAATTGTAGCTTTATGTGACTTCTGTGCCACTTACTACTTATCATGGACATACGAGAACATCCTCAACTACGAAAATTAGATTGTTTTTGTTGAGGGAAAACCCCATATAACTCTTTTCAGATGATCAAACCATGGTTTTAAATCTATTTCGCTACCTCTAAATCCTTATATTTACTCAACTATTAACTGCATACACTAAATCAATGCATATACATACCAAAAAATAAAAAAATTGATACAAGAGATATATGATACCCTAGTTAAAGCTGCAATTTTAGTGCGGGAAAAAAATACTTCAATAAAGCTACTACAACAGTTTATGGTAACCCATGGAATGCAAAAGTGAGCATCAAAACAAATAGATAGTACATAAATGAATCTCGAGTAAATGAAAGAGAGTATGAGCTTACCTGCCCTGAGAAGTGCATCATAAAGCTCCTCGGGCAAAATACAACCATTATGCTCAACGTCAATGTTTTGAAAGATGCGGTAAAGCTCAAGCTCCTTATCGTCCATGTATCGCCGGAACTCCTCGTATTCCACTCTGCCATCTTTGTTAGCATCAACCACGTCCAACAAGTCCTTGGCATACTTGTACTCGGGCGGAATATTCAAACCAGAGAGCCCATCCTCAATTTGTGCATAGTCTAAATACCCAAGACTCAATTTATCAAAGAAATTAAACAAACTCCGAATCCTCAACTCCCTCTCTTCCATGGTCTCCCTCAGCGCCAACAAGACATGATCCATTGTTATTGGCCCTCCTGTACCCTTAACAAGGTTGCTCCCATCAGACACGCGTGGCTGTGGCTGCGGCTGAAGCAGCTCCTTCTCATTCTTGGCCATATCCACCATCCTAGTAGAAAACTAAGCTCAACCCACTTCTTTCCACCACAATTTAGAAGCTTTCCAACTCTCAACTATGGCGTAGCCGAAATGTGAGCAAAATCAACACTGATCTACCAATCTAGAACCACACAACAAGCTTCACTCCATTGATCTACAACACTACAACCCAGTAAATATCAACACATCCCCAATTGAATCGAATGACACGGGCACAAAAAGGGATCCGAATTTTCACTACTAAAAGAAGGAATAATCTCTCAAACCCATCAATCACGAAAAAGCGAATATATGGATTTGGGTCTACACAAAGAATTCAAATTCAACGCGAAAACGACTGGAAAAAGGCGCAGAGAAGAAGTTGGAAAATGTTTACCGCGGAGAAAATTGACGATTCAACGAAGAAACCGCCACGTGCCGGGCAGAGAAGAATCAGGTCATCGCCGGCGAAATCGACGGTGGAGGATGAGAGAGAGTGAAGAGATTGCATTTGCTGCGACGAGAGAGAGAGATCGTAATCAATTGGACAGTGTGTGACACAAATTAGCAGCTACAGAAAGAGAAAGAAGATGATGAACCAGATATTTATTTTTATTTCTTTTGTTTTGAATTTATTTAATTAATTAATTGGAATATGCCTTGGTGCGCGTTTTGTAGCGTTATTTTTGCGCTCACTCTCAACCACTTGCGAACTTCCAACACATCACATGTTCAAACTCGGTCTGCTGGACGCGTTGACTCACAATCTAGCCGTGCTTAAATTAACTTAAAGTATTTATTCAATTTGAATTGTTTTTAAACAAAATTTATTATTATTATGTCATAATAATATAATGTAGTTCGTGAATATAATTATATACAAATAGTAAACAAGATGAACTTGGTGAGTTAAATAATGAAAGTTTAAGTTAAAATTGGAATAACTTTTATGAAAAATTGTAAAAACTCCACTCCATTTTTTTAACAAAAAGTCTTTTTATATTGTTTTTATTGCAAAAAAAATAAGGTCACTTTGTATTTTTTTTGCACATTTAGTATAGGCAGAAATTTTAAAATATTTTCATAATAGCAAAAATATTTTCATCACTCAGTGCAAACAATTGCAAAAATTCGAAATATATTACGTTCTTTTGCAGAGAGTCGGTATTCAATGCATCTTCTTTCACAAACTCACCGTTCTCTTTGCAATTGTATATATTAAGTGATGACTATAAGAGTATTTTTGGAATTGAAAAATATTATAAGATTTCTGCCTATTTTAATAGAATTATACCAATGATGCACGAATTAGAATTATACCAATGATGCACAAGGTAGACAGAGAGTTTTTGCAATAAACAAAGTTTACGGATACTTTATACTTGACATTTTTAGCGATTCGATCTCGACCAGACTAATTTTTAGCGAGAATCACATAATCGCCCAAACCAGTTTTACTTCAGGGGGTTTATCAAACACATCAGAGTGACTTCTCCAGTGACGACTCCCTCGAGAAAACATTTCTCCCAATCACCCTCACTAATTTTGACTTCTCAAACCCACACATTCTCAATTCCTCCTCGTGGTTGTTTTAGAGTTGATTTCGAAACATGATTAAGAAAATCATACTAGAATAAAAAAAGGTATTCTTGATGAAATGACTTCAACAAAACTAGAAGCGAGATGTTTCGATCAAGATTAATTCGTTAGTAATGTGTAGAGCGGAGAAATATAAATACTAAATATGTGAAAATAGTCGATTCAAATGAATAATTATTTATCAATTTCATTTTATAACGAGTCATTTGTCACAATTATTTATTTTGAATATGTTTTTTTATTAAATTGAGCCATTCATAAAATTAATTTTTACAATTAAATCAAACTCGGACAGCTTCAACATAGTGCATCATGTACCCCATGGAAAGAAACTTCAGTCCCAACTCATTGCATAGGGAGGGCTGTAGGGTCTTTATTGATACCACATTTTTACATTAGAACCAAACCATGAAACACATGAAAACTACAAAACCAGCTTGTTCCTAGCCTTCTTGAATGCTTTCTTTGCCGCAAGAAGCTCCTCTTCTTTCCTCAACCGAAGCTTGATCTCTTCTTTGATGCTCTGCAAACTTCTCTGGCATTCCATCTTTGCCTTACAAGCCTCCTGCACGTGACCTTTGAGCTTCAAAGTCTCCATTTCTGCAATGGAAATTCCGGTTTCAATCTGAACAAGCAGTTTCTTGAGTCGAGAGGCTTCTTCGCGGAGCAATGAGCATACTTCTCCGGAGGCTTTGAAAGCATCCATTGATTCAGCTTGCTCGCGAGTAACATCGCAGTCTCTAGCTTTCCACTTGTCATATCGGTCAATGAGATCTTTGGAAGAAGGTTCAATCTTGCTGTGACATTCAGTACGGGAGAGTGCTGATGCACAGAGGATGAATTCCTTCACGCGCACGCGAAAGTATTTGTTGTCTGCAGATAGATGGTCCAGAGCGTCTAAGATTGGATTCGCCACCCTTTCCATGTACTCATGGTCTTGAGGGTGCATAGACTTGAGGAGAGTGAGAAGGTTGCTTCGGAAAGACCTCACTGTTTGCTGCTCCACAGAAGTCCCCTTGTGGTGATTGCTTGTAAGTAGAGAATCCTTATAAGTAGCTACTACCACACACTGTTCTTCATGTCGGGTATGTGGACTTTGAGGCAGAACAACCAAGCCTGCAGAATCCGATGGCTTCATAGGCTCGGGAACTGTGATGGCAGTGAAAGAAGGAAAAATGCCTGATAAAACGCCGAATCCAGCCACAAGTCAAAACCGAATATAGATACAAGAGGGGAAATCGGGAAAATGAAAACAGAATGATTGAAGCATAAAACAATGTGTATCACCACAAAAGAAAGGCTTTGGTGGAGGAATTGTCACGCCTCTCTGAGGAGGGAATACAAGGCGGCCTAACCACCCGACAGCATGAAAGCCAAAGGTTTTGTGGATAAAGACGATAAGATCTGCCAGCAGACAGAATAAAAACAATCAGTGCACACTAAAGGAATCGGTTATAAGAAATAAATAACAAACCACCCTTGCCCAATAAAAGAATACCTCCACTCATGGTATCTCTCTTAGCAGAGATCTGTCTTGAGGTCTCCAGTTTTGAGGGAGAAATGTCCGTATTAGAAAGGCAGGGACCTTGGGATGTTTTATTCATGGTGGAGATGCATGAGTCACTGTTTTGCTCAAGGTCAAGAGGACTACTTATTGCAGGCATCACAGACTGTAGATCACTATTATTTTCTGCGGGAGTCCAGGTCACTGACGGTTCACTCTGTTTGCTGCTGCTCTCCGTTGGCGGTAAATTTACTTCCGCCGAAGGTATGGACACTGATACCGAATCTGGGCTACGATGTTGATTACCCTTTGTGGACAAATCCATCCTCATCCTTTTAGAATGCTTGAATCCTAAGTTATACTCTGGGTGGCAAAGACCGCTGCTCAACATGGGATACTCACTTCTCATTCTTTTGGAATGCTCAAAACCCAAGTCAACAGTTACAGTATGACTGTGCTCTGTATACTCAGGAGGGCTGCAATATCTGCCTTCACCTAAATCAGCATTTATAGCGCGAGTGAACTTAGAGTTGTTCCTTCTAGATTGAGACGCTTTCGCATGTTTATCTTCATCCAAGTTAACATTTACAATGTGAGTGACCTCGCCGTTGATTCCTGCAGATTGAGGTGGGTCAGCTTGTTTGTCTCCACATAAGTTGACACTAACAGTTTGAGTGACTTCGCAACCATTTTCTTTGCGTTTAGGAGCATTGGCATGCTTGCATCTGTCCGAGTCAGCATTTACAGTACGAGTAGCCTCACAACTTCTAGCAGATATTGGTGTATTGGCATTTTTATCTCCACTCAAGTCAACATTTACAGTGTCGGAGACTTGACACTGTTTCTGTTCAGACTGAGGAGGACTAGCATAATTTTTTTTGCTAGAGTCACCATATATGGCATGACTAGCCTCGCTGCTCGCCACAGATGTTAGTATATCAGTATGTTTTTCTTTATCCAATTCAACCTTTACAGTGCGAGTGACTTCACAATCATTCTCCTCAGATTGAGGAACATTGGCACTTAAGTCGACAAATGCAGTATGAGAAGCCTTGCAGCTGTTTCCTTCAGATTGAGCATCATTGGTGTGTGTTTCATCGTCCAAGTCAACATTCACAGTACGCGTAAATTCTTGGTCATTCCTTGTAGACAAAGAGTCGCTATGTTTTATTTCACCTTCATCCTTGTCGATTGTGCTATTTAGTTGAGCATCTTCCCACTGAAAAAATGGGCAAGCTCCATGTCCCTGTATTTGAGTCATTATTGTACTTTCATCATAAATCAAGACAAATATATAATAAAACTAAACTGAAAATAGCTAGTTGGTAACGAATAAGCCAAAACTACATAAACACGTTGAACCATTTTTATTTACCGTTGCATAATCCTTCTTAAGCTAGGTATGTCTTGATACTCACATTCAATGCCAAAATGTACCTTCAATGAACCATCTCCATCACAGAAGCACAAATCTCATAAATAACATATAATTTTTTATCTTCACGTGATCATTACATTCTTAATTACACATCCCTTGCTATCATTCGGAGATACTTTCTTAGCATAATTCAAAATCAATATATCGCCAAAATTGCAAACCAGAACAAAGAATATCCATCTCAACAACTCAGCATTCTGAAACCAACCAAGCAAGATGCAAAAAAAATTCAAACTACATGAAGAGGTGGAGCAAGGTCCTCAAGCTGTCCCAAATTGACCAACTCACACTTACATCATAGTATTAGTAACCAATCAAAAATACAGATTATAAGACCATCAAGAACATCATTTCACATCAGCAAACTTGCATAATGGGTCCGTAACTAGGCTTTCAAGTTCCCCAAATATTAAGCAGCATTCTAGTACTTCTGGGATCATTTACTTAAAATCTCTTCGACCAAAACGGCTACCAAATTGTGACCAAAACCAAATTCAATCGGCGTTAAAGAAAGCACCAACCTTTGGCACTCGACACGCAAAGTACCTCCGACCCGCATTCCACCCACAAGTCTCCGTGATCACACTGCACCTTCCAGCTCCACAAGAGCAGAAAGGGACCTCCGATTTTGGGGAGCTCACACTATCGCACCATTTAAAGAAGCTACATTTCATCCCCTTGATAAAAACAAATCAAAATCTCAAAACCCAACACACAAAATCAAACAATAATCCATAACTTTAACTGAAAATAGGGTTCGAATTACCTGTGGCCCTCCGGGGCAGGAGTAGAATTTCCGGTCTGGGTTCTTGGCGGTTCTTGAGGTCCTGACGGCACAGAGCCCGCCGCCGCAAGGGCAGTGGACCGCCGGAAGATCGTGACCGTCGAGAGGTGGGTCTTTCGCGGGACTGGACGGCTGCGATCTCGTTGAGGGGCAGTCCTTGAACCAGTGGCCTCGGAGGTTGCAGTTGAAACAGGTGTCAGTGGCCTCGCCCATTTCAGTGAACCATCGCCGACCGATCATGCCGGAGAATTAACCGAACCGAGATTCTCCGATGTTGTTGTGCGTTGGTAAGAGAGTGATAGTGAGATTAAGGGTTTGGGTTAGAAACTGACTTGAGTGTGACCCGACGGTTTTTACACATGATGGATGTAATTTTGTAAACATTATCTTTTACAATAGTAATGGAGTTAGATATTTTGTGTCTAAATTATTCCTAGATTTAAAATACTAACTAATTAATTTAATTTAATATTAATTAAATAAAAATAAGATAAAAGGAAAAATCATCTTATGGCTGGATTGATCTCTTTCCCCGTATAATGGAAAATGTCACTTGCCTTTCTCGTGTTATACACTATTTTTAATTACCTCCTTTGCTTGACTAATGTATTCTGACAGATTCTTGAAGTTTCACAATTTCTCACGGAAGTCCAACACCGTTAATATTCTTGTGAAAAGTCCAAAATATTTTCAACTAATTATTAAATTTTCAAAAAATTGTCATTGATTCCCATCACGTTGCTTCACTGTTCATCTCATATGAGCTTTGTCGATCATGGTGGGGTGGAGCCTGGCTCGCGGACGTCCCAGACCCAAACGGTGCAATCGCTGGAGGCGGAGGCAAACACGTCGGCGTGGCGAGTCCCTTTAAGTCCTGACGGAGTTGGGTTTCAATAACTCCAATTTTTTTTGTTTCCTATGAAATGTAAATAACTGAAACTGAAGGCCAAATGAACCTGACCGAGAAGCTGGAAGCTTCCATTTCAGGCAACAATCCGGCCAAATCATCGCCAGCGACGAAGAAGAAGAAGCTGGAGTTGTGCGTCTCTGAAGATGAAAATGAAGGATCTGACTCAAACACCAGCGAAGACGACGACGGCGGCTTATTCTCTTCGTCCTCCTCTTCATTGTCGCCGTCCACGGCCGAGAAATCTCAGGCAACAAGCAATCGACATCCAACAAAAACATCAACAAAGTAATGTTGGGTTGTTAAATTGCAACACCGTTTGGCCAATCAGCCACCATCGACCTCGCCGCTCACCGCGTCACATTCCCATTCCGTAAAAGAGTAAGCTTTCCCAATCTTATCAGGAAAAAACCCTTTCTTTTTCGTAATTTTTGTATTTTTGCTTTTAGGGTGCTCAAATTCTTTCTCTTTCCTTAATTTTCTTCTCTTTGAGGCAATTCATTATTCTTCATTCTGGTGGATCTGAGAATCTCATTCAGCTCTCTCTTGTAGCTCCTTTTGTTTTGATTCCTTGTTTGTTATATGTATTTGCTCATTGGGGTTTCAACAAAATTTGGAATTTTGTAGCTCAGCATCATGATTGGTAGGTTCCTTCTTCTGGGTTGTCTCTGAATCTGGATTTGTTTTGGTTTTTGTTCATCTTTTGTTTGTGGGTTATTTAAAAACCTTTTTTTTCAATATGTTTGTTGTGGAAGGTTATTTTGTAATTCAAATTCTTCAATACATGAAGTTTTGTGTTGTTTACAATTATGTTTTTTAGACAATTGTCTTGATTTCTTATATAGTTTTGGGACCTTATTCAGTTGGCTTTTTTCAATCTGAAATTAATTTTAAGTATTCACTCTTCTGTTGGTTTTTTTGAATCTTAATTAAGTGATTTTAATCTGAAGCTTTCAAAATAGTTTCCCTTTTTTCAGTTAATTTTCGGTACTCATTTGTGGTCTCTCTCTAATCAATAATTAGAGATGTGCTCAAACGAAATGGGAACAAATCAAACCAAGAAATTGCAACAGGTGGAAAGCATAATCAAAATCAACCAATGTGCTCCAAAAACCAAAGCTTGAAACAAACCCAGATTTTGCAATTTTCTGCAATTTCACTGTAGCAGATAAGCAGAAAGGAAGTGAAGTGAAGAGGAGAGAAAAAGAGCAGATCCAAATACAGGAGGGAGGTAAGTGAAAATGCAAAAAGGGTATTTTTGCCATTTTTACAAAAAATAGTTGACTTTTGACCAAAAACCAACGGCGTTGGGCATTTGTAAGAAATTGCGAAACTTCGAGGACCTGTCAGAACGTATTAGTCAAGCGAGGGAGGTAAGTGAAAATCGCTAAAATTCTGATTAGCAGCAGGTAAGATGTCAAACACAATGTCGTGACAATTGGTTCGACAAGTTGATTGGATAGTAAGTAAAATAAACAAGGAACGCAAGACACACGATATGTTTACCCAGTTCGGTGCAACGTCACCTACGTCTGGGGGCACACTGCCAGTGGAAAGATATTCCCTAAACGGTAGTCAATAGTACAACTCAAGCATCAAATAGTTATCACACAAACCATTGTCCTAGCAACTATTACTACTTCGTGAAATACCTAGACCAGGGACTCCCCCTAAATTTGAGAACGCCTCAATTCTACTCTTCGAGCAAACGCCTATGCTCGGTATATCGTCGTCTTCAATCAGCTCGTGAGTCTTCAATCACGAAAAACACAAACCCTCAA
>JAYMTP010003075.1:0-17838 GCA_036897365.1 Geranium brycei | reverse complement strand
CTCAAATCGGCTGGTTTGGTCCAACCCATTCTCTCCCAAAAGAACTCCCGCGATGTTTTCTTCTCGGGGTTGCTGGAGGAGTTGACTTTTTTGATTAATTTTTTCGAATCAGGCTGGTTTCCTCGATTGCGGTTCAATCAATGTCAGTTTAGGTATTTTTTACATTTTAGGGGTAAGTTGTCCCAAAATGATAGTTGGGATACTGAAAAGGGAAAAAAACAATTAAGGTACGAAAGTGGAAAAGTGATATTGTTAGGCGCACAAAAATGTCTTTTCTCAATAAAAATAATTACTTTAATTATAAAGTCAATTGAAATTCATGAGTGTAAATTATAGAAATCTCTGAATTTGACAAAAAATAAGTGTGTAAACCAGTCGAACAGAGTTCAGATTTTAAAAATAGTGTTCGACTTGAGTTTGATTCAATCTTAAATAAGCTTATGGCTCAAAAGGTGACAACTAAACTTGGTTCGATGTTATTTGCTTAATTTTCAACACAAATATTTATGAAAAGTTAAAAATAATATTAAATAAAGATATATGATAAATTGAGTATGGTAAACGAGTCAAGCTTTTAACGAGTCACTCGAGTTCGACTCGTTTAATATTCAGTCGAACTCGTTTAATATTCGGTCGAACTCGTTATAATTGAGCACGAGTCGAATTCAAGTTTAAGAGTAGAATCATTTAATAAACAAGTCGAACTCGAGCCTAACTTTTTAAGGCTCGATAAGCTCACGAGTTGGCCTGCAAGCTTATCGAGACATAAAAGTCGGATTCAAGCCTTAAACTTGAATTCAGCTCAATTGCGACTATGATGAGCTCATACTAAATATTTAATTAATTAAACTCGAACAATTAATTAAAAACTCAGCTCGTTTACAATCAAATATGATACCCAACCCAAACTCACATGTAATAACTTTCGACTTGAGACTGACTTAATATAACTGATTCAACAAAATAGACTAACCAAAATTACTAAATTCGTCGTCACGAGTCTTGTTCGTGTGGTGCTGCCTCTCGCCACGTAACCATGATTTCGAGAAACTATTTTCGGACAAGATTGAAAAGGGACCCACCGAGACTTCAATTTCAACCAGCTCATTGACGTAAATGACTATCCAACAACCAACTACAAATGCGGTCAAGAAATAATGTTGACTTATCGCATGCTCAATACATGATTTACTATCACTGACCTGACCCGATCTCTCCAAATACATGTTTCATCCTCGTAAATTTTAATGTTTGTAGTTTATTTTTTTTGTTTTAGACCTATGGTCTTGTCCGTAAATGACTGAACGATTCTTCTTCCTCTTCCTCTTTGTTGAAGGTGAGTTTTGTGCCTTTAAGCTCAGTGTTTTTGTCTGATTTTGAGATCGGAAACTTGTGAAACCAGCATGAAAATATTAGGGATTTGATGATTCTTGTTCGTGAGATCTGTCAAAAAATGAAACTTTGGGATGTGGGTTTGAATTTTTAAGTTTGAAAATTTAGTGGGTTTGTGGAAAAACATCAAAATTTGAAAGTTTTCATGGATGATGATAGATGTGAAGCAGAATTAATTGGGTTTATTTGAGAATTATTGGATCTTCATGTTCTTTTCCATAATACATGTTTGTTAGCGATTAGGTATGCACATTATGAATTCAATGAATCGTTAATTTAAACATTAGATTCATAATTTGATAAGGTAGTCTTTTGGGTCATGCGCGATATACAATACAAATATCACCGAATTTCTCGATGATCCTTCTCAGAAGAGCTCGGATCTGCCCAAGTGTATCTTGTTTGGATCAGGACTAGGGTGTTAGTTGTTTTTATTTACATATCAGCTCGAGTTTTTCAGCGAGTCGGAATTTAACATGGTATTGACAAGGTCTTTCTCATATCCAATCCTCAAGTTTACGCCTTCATATTTCAGCTTGAACTAACGACTGCGTTCGCTCTCATAGGTTTCGGATCTACATGGAGAATTGAGAGTTCATTTTGGTGATAGCTATGAAGTGTTTCTCATTTTCCAACGGTGATAAGAGGGTTGAACCGAAAAGCTCAAAGGGTACATCGGTTCGGTCCGTTTCTGGATCCGGGTCGAGATTGGGATCTGACCCTAACTCCCAAAACATATCAAGCATTAGCAATGAGTCTTCGGGAAGACCCACAGCCCCAAATGTGTTTGATAGACCAAGTAACCTAAGAGTGTTCACATTTTCTGAGCTGAAATTGGTCACGAGAAACTTTACCCGCTCCGCCATGGTCGGGGCGGGCGGGTTTGGATCCGTCTACAAGGGCGTGATAAAGAATCCGGAAGATCCGAACCAAAGAGTCGAAGTTGCCGTGAAACAACTCGACAAGAAATCGATGCAGGCAAGTCGTTTGAGTTCGTTTCGCTAAGAGTTAATTGCATAAAATGATTGTTTATAATGTTTCATTTTTGTAATTAATAGTTGTGTATCCTCTTATCGCAAAAAGTACTTGCCTGCGGGTTTAAGTGACAAATTTAGTGATTCATGTCTCATGTCTCATGAGATTGGGGATATTGGGTCATTGTTATGTATGAAGATTTTGACCTAATGAATAGTGGGTTTAGTGATCTCATCTCCTACTCCGTCAGGTTAGAAGTTCATAAGTTCATGTCATCCCTCAAAACTGGGTAAGTTTTCTTTATAAATTCGTTTGAATAATTTCATGATTTGTAAGAAAATTACCCAATTTGCTAAAATATGACAGCAAGTGAAGCGTCTACTTTTCACAATAATGAAATACAGTTAACATTAATTGCGAAAACTCGATAGTATATAACCACCTTTTGCAATTAACTTTTAATCTATGTAGTCCTCGAGGGGACACCGCAACGGTTTGAGTCTCGCACTATTTGTGGAGAGGTATGGGTTTTGAACCTCGTTGTGATCATGGTGGGGAAGGGTTAAAAGGGTAAATTTAGGATATGATATAATTATAAAAAAAAACTATTTTATCTGTGCATCGCTTAATGACTGAGTACAATGTGTTAATTGTGTTTAATGACTAAAATGCCCTTCATTTCTGGCCGACAGGGGCACAAGCAATGGGTGACGGAGGTGAATGTTCTCGGGGTCGTGGAGCATCAAAACCTCGTCAAGTTGGTCGGGTACTGCGCCGAGGATGACGAGCGAGGAGCTCAACGACTCCTAGTGTACGAATACATGCCTAACGGAAGTGTTGATGACCATTTATCACTTAGGTCGAAACAACCTCTTCCATGGGCAATAAGGTTGAGGATCGCGCAAGATGCTGCTCGTGGCTTAGCATACCTTCATGAAGGAATGGATTTTCAGGTTCATATTTCATATAACTTTGAATATCACGAGCAGTGTTCTAAAAAATGAAGACGATAATCCAATTTGTTAGAGTCTCACATTTGAAAGATATGAATTTATTCACCATCTTATATAACAATTTGGACATTCACCTATCAACTTAAACTTTTAAGTGGGTTGGGCTTCTGACATAATGGATAAAACATAAATATTAAATCAACAGTTGGTGATAATGGATTTAATGATCTCATTTTCTACTTCGTCGGAACGGGAATATTAAATCCAGTTTTGAATATTTTGCCTCTATATGGATGACAATTGGGGAGGTTCGGGACAAATTTAATAATTCTCGTCCCTTATTCCATCAGATCAAATATATAATCTATGTCGGATCTGAAGATTTTTGGCATCCTAACACAAAGTGAGTAGACTGATTTCCCGAGTTTAGTTATCCCAACTCGTGGGCAAACCATCCCATGATGTGTTTGAAACTTAGGGTGAGAAATAGTTCAAACCCAGAATTACTACGTGAGAAATAGTTCAGTTCCGACTACGGTTCTGATCAGTTCGGTTGTGATTCTACTCGATTAGAGCTGGTTAGTTTTCAATCTTGAATTCATGAGTCGATTTAGTCAAAATGAAGCCCAATTTAAACCCAAAATTTGAAATGTTCAATTAGAAAATACACTAGTAAAAACTGAATGTTAAAATTTAAATACTACAACCTAATCAAAGTATAAAGTTTGCCATGTAAGCATGACGAACCGGTTTAATTTTGAACTGATTAACCGACGGTTTTGCCCTATAAAACTGAACCAAATTTCAACGGTTCTCTGAATTTAGAACCTAATCCACCTAATTACCAACATTTTTTGGTTTGACTGGAATCTCGGTTTTGAACCGGTTTTGGGTCTAAAGTGTCCACCACTAAATGCACCCTAAACTGACTTATTTTTCGTAATATTATTGTAGATAATTTTCAGAGACTTTAAATCTTCGAATATTCTTCTAGACGAGCAATGGAACGCGAAGCTATCAGACTTCGGATTGGCAAGATTAGGCCCCGACGAAGGATTCACACATGTCTCCACAGCGGTACGCTATTTACAACGTTAAATTTAGTGTTTTTTTTACAACAATGTTGTGCATTTTTGAAAAATTATATGTACAAAGAACATTGTGCTAAAATAAAATCATGTGTCACATATATGTAATTGATTTCAGGTTGTAGGAACTTTAGGGTACGCTGCCCCAGAATACATGCAGTCGGGCCGCCTGACGGCCAAGAGCGACGTGTGGGGCTACGGCGTCTTCTTGTTTGAACTCATCACGGGGAGACGCCCGCTGGATAGGAATCGCCCGAAAAACGAGCAGAATCTTCTGGAGTGGCTGAGGCCTTACGTGTCGGACAAGAAGAGATTTAATTTGATTATAGACCCGCGACTCGAGGGGGATGTCCCCCTCGGGTCAGCGCAGAGGCTGGCGATTCTTGCCAACGATTGTTTGATCAGAAACCAGAAGTCTCGCCCGAGTATGAGCGAGGTGTTGGGAATGGTGAATAAAATCGTGGAGGAGTCGGCAGAGACGGGAAGTCCTCGGCCGCCCTTGAAGAGCTTGGCCCGAGTGGAGATTTCCCGAGACGTGAAGAGTATGAGAGGAGTTGGGGATTCGAGGATTGAAGGAGACGGGGGATTCATTCGGAGATGGGCATCGAAACTTATAAAAACACATTGAGCGTAGGATTATGTGAACACTATTAAAACTTGGTTGTGCATATCGGGTCGGGCTCCACAACTAAAATCTCAAACTTATCAGTTGGGATTGACAATTCTCTTTATACACAACTCTTTAATATCATATTTTTTTAATGTGTGATTTTATATTCTCAACAACATCTAATAACTATATTACTATAAAGTAATGACGAGATACGTATTTTTATAAAAATTTATAGAAGGTGATTAATTTTGTACAACGTACATGTAAATTTTTTAAAATAAATTGATAAATGGGTGACTTAATATTTATTATATTGTTTTAAATAAATTGTTTATGTGTTGCTTATACAACAATTGAGTATCTTTTTGTCAATCGACTTCACATGTGCTCTTGTTTGCTTCTTATATGCTCAATCATATGCGAAATCAATAACTTTCTATTTTTAGCATTTAACTTTAGGACAAGGTAGCTTCTATTTGAGGAAACAGTAGCCGACCTTAAAGTGTTGGTGTTGAGAAACACAATATGATTCAATTTAGTTCATAGTTTTGTAATCTTCAAATTTGTATTTAAACTATATTCCTAAGATTTTCAAAATTTCTCTAACAATTGTGATATTTCTTAGTTTGATATTCTATTATTTTTTTGCTAATTTTTTATGTAAAATTTTATATTATCGCGGAAGAAAATTTTAATAAAGTCATAAAAATCAGACTATTAAATTTATTTAATTTCTAATTTATATTATATTTTGAAAATATATTTGATTATTATCATTTATAATTTATAAGAGATCTTATAAAATCAAAAGATTGAACATTTGCAAACGTATTTTAAATTAATATTCATGAAATGGTTATGACATACAACTAAGCATCCACTATAAAAAAATAATAATAATGATCACATTTAACATAGTCACATACAATATTCATATAAATTCAAAAAACAAATTAAAAATAATTTTCTAAGCAAAAAAAAGAGAATATAGAATGTATACGGAATATCTCTATTATATTAAAATATTAATTACCTATTCATTTACTAATAAACACGAATTTAATGACAAAAATTGACACCCATGTGGGAGTGGGCCCTACTCGAATCTCGCAGTACCCGATCATTTAAGAACGGTGGGGCCAGGACCCGCACAATCGCGACCGCAGATTCTAAAATTCAAACCAGTACAGACCCGCTCTCCGCCGTCCGATCCCCTCCACTCAGAGAGGTGCGAGACAGCTGATCATTTCCCATTAACGCGCTTTTTAAAAAATCAGATATATAATATAATCAC
Source organism: Geranium brycei (assembly GCA_036897365.1). Classification (NCBI taxonomy): domain Eukaryota; kingdom Viridiplantae; phylum Streptophyta; class Magnoliopsida; order Geraniales; family Geraniaceae; genus Geranium; species Geranium brycei. The sequence continues at coordinate 11,523 of JAYMTP010003075.1, read as the reverse complement.
CGCTCAAAAAAAAACAAAAACTAACAAAAAATCACATTTCTGTAACTTCCTCTCGAAGCAGTATCGTCCGTACAGATCCGTCGCTCTCTCGCCGGAGACTCGATCGGCGGCGAGAAAATTCGCCGGAGCTACGGTGGTTTCCGATTCCTGCTGGTTCTGTTGCGAGACACTCTCGTTCGATCATCGCTGTACTCGTCGTCACTGACTCGTATTTGTGTGTGCGTATATACATACACGTATACGTATAGGCGGAGCCTGAGTGTGTGTGGCTCGCTTTCTCGCTCCGGAGATTGTGTGTTTGTTGAATCGGAGGTGAGTTCGTCTTGCTATGGAATGCGATCGTATAGTTTTCGATTGATTTGATCACGGAGTGTTAATTTGTGGTTAGTTAGTTCTTTGCTGTGAATTGATGAGGAATGTTGTACGGATTGAGTAGGGATTAGGTTGTGTGAGTGTGGATTGTTACTGAGATTTGGATTTCGGTTTGATGCTGTTTGATTTTGGTTTTGATTCTTAGTTTTGGGGTTTGATTGTGTTTTTGTATGATAGTTTCAATGTTGGTGATGAGGTTTTAGTTGTGATTGGAAGTGTGAATGCGGATAGTCTACAGTTCTGTTCAATTAGTTAATGATTTGATTAATTTGGATATGAATGAGGTCAGAGAAGGTGTAGATGATGAGAAAAAAAAGATGCCATGTTCATTAATTCAGTGATGGGTATGGCTCTGAATCAAATTTCAAATAGGGAATCTATATTTAGTTGAACCTGCAACTGAGCAATTAATATTGTGGTCAGTGAAAGATTGATAGCTTGAGTTTCAGAACACAGTCAAATGTGAGGGCCAGATGAATTTATTTATTTCTTTTTTCTATAATGATCCTATGAAAATTGATGGCTACAGCTGTGTGGAGAATGGGTTTTGATTGCTGAGTTCTTCTTTTAAGGCTATTGTCTAATTAGATGGGTAGATTTTTTTTCATTGGTTTTGAGTTGATTCCTGAATTAGCCTGCGTGGGCAACTTGTCACTGGTCTTTCACATGTGGATGGAGTTAAAATTGTAGTACTTTGGGAAGAAAAATATAAGGGTGACAGTTGGACCAATTGTTGTGTACTGTGTGCAAATATCTGCATTTCTATTTAGTGTTCACTAACTTGTTTCTTCTGCATTTGCTGACAGACTAGGTTCTTCTATTCATCATGATAGGTCATGAAATTATGATTTATCTACCTATCACAGAGATGTATTTAGAAAACCACTGCATTATTTGAGATGAGTTTGATATTTTCATAAATCTTGAAAACTCATTTTTTGATAAAGAACAAGTGAAGGTTTGGTGCTGCTGTTTGCTCTTTCCAGTAACCCTTGGAAAGTATCCTTTGAATAATTGTTTCTTCCTTATATACTATAGATGATTGATTATATCTTTCTTTAGAGATGAAAGCTTGATGTGTAATACTGCTACACTGCACTTGAAGCTACGCTTCTCATGTAATATGTAACTAAACCTTTCTGGACATGTCTTATGCAGGTAGAGGTTTCTTGTTTGAATATCATTTGAAAGGAGATGGCAATACAAGAGCAAGATTTGGATATTCTTCAGTGGGGGCTTCGTCTTCTTGACGGTGATCCAGTTTATACTTCTGGGTATTATGGTGACACAATTCAGCAACATGATGCCCATGCCATCTATCATCAGCACTATACAAATGATCATTACGATACAGAATGCAGCCATGAAGATCCACATGCCCTTCATCAAGATTTTTCACAACTTGCAATAACAGACGCATCTGGTTATTCACGCGCAGAGGAGGACCACTTGCAACCTTCCTTTTATGCCAATGAATGGTTAAATCAATCGACAGAGAATTATTGCTCAGGTATCTCAAAAAGCTATGGCATGTTCATTTCATTCATCAGTTGGCCGTTTTATTTGCATTCTTCGCTTATGTGGCACTGTCTTTCACTTTGCAGGCCATGAATGTGGCCTTCCAGAAGTTGATGATATGGAGCGATCCGGTTCTTGTTCTAGCCCTGGTGAAGCAGAGGAGTACTCTTATTCCTTGGAGCTAAGTGATGAATTTGTAACTGATGGTGAAGTTTGTGAGAGACTGAATCAAATGATTCCTATTCCTGTAAGTTTAACCTATTTAAAGTGCTTCTAGCATTTCTCTGTTCTGTGAATAGCTGTTGGACATAATTTGGAGTTCATTTGTTCATATTTTGGCTTGTCTGTTACATGATTATCTTCTATTTGAAAGGAAAGGACAGAAGTTACTGCTACTAAACCATGTTACAATTTATGGAATCCATATCTGACCTCGTCTATCCTCTTAAATTGCATGCAGCATGTCCCTAAAATTAATGGTGAAATGCCTTCTACCGATGAAGTGACTTCCGATTATCAACGGTTGCTAGATAGGTATCATCTCTATATTCAGTTCTTTTAGCAATGTCGACTTATATATATGCATGCATGCATGCATTCATAGAAAGCTGGATTGGCGTCTTCTCTGGGTTGTAAATGATATTCTTTTTCTGTATGATGCTTTTCGAATCTAGTGATCTAGATTCAGGAGTCTATGCAAGAAATATGCTTTTTATGGTTGACTTTTCTGTCATTTATTTTCCAGTTGAATGTTCCATAACATTTGTAATCTAGATTGCAGTTATATGACTTCACTGAAAACAAGGTTCAAGGAGATGGTAATTGCCAGGTGAGCTGCTTTAGTTTTGTCTTTCTCTTCTTTCATTTCCTAACCATGTCCGGTTAGAACTAACCAGAGATTTGCTGCATTATATATTCATTAGCCATTCCTCTTTTCAGTTTCTTGCACTATCAGATCAGTTGTATCGCTCACCTGAGCACCACAGATTTGTGAGACGACAAGTTGTGAATCAGGTTATTTTCCTAACTCTCCTGCATTTGTTACCGTGCTAATCCTTTTGCTTTGAATTGAGAAAATGGTTTGTTTTTATCAGCTTAAATCTCATCCTGACATGTACGAGGGGTATGTACCCATGGCATATACCGAATACTTGGACAATATGTCAAGGTATTTATTATTTCCAAGCTTCCCATTTTTGGAGTTTCCTTCTGTCACTATGGTTTCTGGATTATTTGTACTTACTACCTTTTAACATGAACATTACTACTAGGAGTGGCGAGTGGGGCGATCATGTCACGCTGCAGGCTGCTGCAGATTTGGTATGGACTATGTAACATTTTCTTTTCAAACGAAATAAAAGAAACTTGACGTTTTTGTTTGGGTCATTTTATATCACTGTTCGCTTTCTGGTTCTGAGAGCACTATTGTAATCGTCTTTGTAAGTTATTCGCATGGAGTTTATTTTAACTAGTTTACTTCAAACTCATCTGTCCATATTCTGTGTCCGTATTTAGATGTGTATTCATCAAAATTCATCCTCATAATGCATTTGCATCTATGTTCTTTACAGTATGGTGTGAAAATATTCGTCATCACTTCTTTTAAGGATACATGTTACATAGAGATTCTTCCCCATACCCAGAAGTCAGAACGAGGTGAAGTGTTATAGTTTTTGTTGTGATTCTGTCTTCTATTTTATCATCTTGGTTGGAAATTTCCTTACTGGATTTTCTCGTCTTTGTTGCAGTCGTTTTCTTGAGTTTCTGGGCAGAGGTTCATTACAACTCGATCTATCCTCAAGGAGGTAATCAATTTTCCATCCATGACTTCTGTTTTATTTATGGGATAAAGCGTTCAAATGAAATCTGACTGTTTGAGGTTACATTACCAATTAGAAATACCGTATATGGGAACACCCCCCCCCCCTCACACACACACACACACGAGCACGTGACCCACTAGGTTTCTAATACTGAATTTGATAAGAGATAATGCTCGTCTCGAACAAGAATATGACTAAGAGAGAACTATTAGGTTTTTTTCTGGTTGCAAGTGGTACCGAGCCAAATAGCCAATGGTCTCTTATCCACCATTTAAGCTCCATTGCAGTCCCTTTTAGCTTAAAATCTACACAATTAGACAATGACATTGAAGGTTCATATCGGGTAAAAATACTTGTATAAGCATGCAAATTGTGTCCACGTCGTTTGTCCCAACTGTTCTGTTCAGTATCCATATACGGTTTCCTTTATCAGTAGTTACAGTTTAAATCTCAACCTGTCATGCTTTGGTTACAAGAAATTGTAAACTTTTCGTCTTCCCGTATGTTTTGCTAAATCGGTACCATGTTTCGAAGCATCCACTCAGTTTTAGCATGAGATATATGTATACGAGTCCTTAATTCTCATTTTTCCATGTGTTTAGGTTTTAGCTTGAACTTGTGTATATCTAACACCAGGGTTTGTAATGGTGGTTCGAATTTGTTTCAGACATGTTGTCTTATGATACTAGGAAGAAGAAGAAATGGTGGATGTTCCGGAATAAGCATCAGTGATCCTCTACCAGGCCGAGACACACACTCCTACGTTTTGTCATAATTATTGCTTCTCATGTTGCGCATTGAGCCTCATTGTACAAAATTTATTAGAACCCGACTTTTTTAATCGGCACTCGCGGGTTGACCCGTCATTAGTTATCGAATTTGACTCTCAAGATCGATAGAGCACATCTTCACTAACCATGCGTGTACTGATGGGACACTTTCATTCTACTCGCACAAGCTTTAACTTTTAGACACTTATTTGTTACTTTGGTGTAAAAAGCGCCAGGTGTTGGTCGATATAAGGGGAAGGGCTTTGCAGGAACTGTTAGAACATAAATCGAATTGTATAAAATTAGTCGGATAAGTCATATATTTTTACAATATTAATAATTGTATAATAAATCTAAACTTGTATAAATTTATTTTATCGTAAAATGAATTTGAATGTCACAATTAAGAAGGGTGTTACAAATAAAGTCAAGAGGTAAACAACTATTTCTATGACGAGCAAATCTGACATACTTATTAGTGCTCTTGCTCCAGGTGCAAACTAGCTTAGCTTTTTATCGAGTTCCTTGAGATTTGTTAAATATTTGATTTTCATTCGCCACGATCAAACTTGAACGGAATTTAAATTAAAGGTTAAAATAATCACTTAATAGAAAAACAGGATTTGAACCTAATCTATTAAAATTCAACGGGCTCACGAATTAATTAATTAAATATGTTTGATACATATATGATGCAAAAACCAAACGACAGGCAAGTCGAACCTGAACTTCACTACATTTTTTAGTTGACCTCAAACTTAAGTATATAAGTTTGTGTGAGCCTGAATTGACAACTTTTTCAAGCTGAGCGGAGCCTTTACAAAACCTTGACTCGTTTACACCCTTACTCTCCATCCTTGTCCTCGCTCCGGCAACCTTCTCTGATTCAACATTTGGTCAACTAAGATTCAAAGATTGAAGCTCATAAGAGTTAGTGTTGTTTGTGATAAACTATGGCAACAATAGGTTTATTCATAGACAGCACAAAAAGAGAACACACTAAACTGAAAAAATGCTGTGGTAGCACAATACTCATGGCAATGAATGAATTTCACTTCCTCTATCAAGTATAAAATTGCCTGTAAATCATAGAAGTTTCAGATTTATCATCTAAATGGTCATCTACCGAATCAGTTCACTTAAAATCACACATCAGAAGAAAATAAGATGCAACATATGTTTCATGGTGATGATAAATCTCAGAATACCATGTTTTGATACATGGCAAGACTCAATAGATCTAATAGGTCAAACGATATGTAATTAGTTTACATTCAAGACATAATATTGGTTTCGTCGAATCCAAATCTGAAAAAACAAGTTCGTTTTCTAGTCCTAGACAAAATGAAAGTGACAGTGTATATACATATATAGGACCGATCAGAAAAGGAAATTACCCAGCAGAAGGATAGGAGTGACATGAAAAGCATAGAAGTCTCCGGAGTACTTCCAGTTAGGATCTGCATCATATCGACGCCAAAGCTACAAAAATCAAACAAAATGATGAGAAGGAAAAGGAAAAGAATGTTGGATAAAGAGAGAGAGGATCACCGTAAAATCCTGTGTAGTCATTTATTGCCAATGCAGCATCATCAAGATTCTCATTATAAACCTGCTTGTTGGTTGTTATATGTGAATCTTGATGGTGCTACATTCGCAAACAATGACTGTCTGAAAGCAAAAGTGTAATACATGCTTTACGCAACATAATTTACTTAAATGAACTGAAATAGAGCTTAGACCATAAAATTTGAAGAATCCATGGTTTGAGTTCAAACCATGCTTCCCGATAATCATGATTTGGGCTCTAAAAGCTAAAAGGTTTCTATATTGCCATAGGGTATAATATGAGAAGGAAGAAGAGGAGCAAATACATTACTATCAAACCAAAACAAAAACAGTTCCAATAAAAGGTTCTGTATATAACACTGAAAACTAATGGCACTATATATATACTTTATATTGAGAACAACTTGGAAGTGATGAGTGGTAAAATTTCACCTTCTATTATGGACGAGTGAAAAATTAATAATATAAATACCGTATGGCTTGACTCATATCTCAATACGACTAACTTATGATAACAGACAAAAAGAAGGGAATACCAAATTATTCTCTTTTTTCACTGTGCTTAGCTTAGCTTAATAGTTTAAGACAAAGCCTAAGTTTTGGACTCAACTGCAGAAGACAAAATGGCATCATGCAGTCCTGTCATTGAGTCTCAGCTAATATTATGGCATATGTGAATCATAGAGATGAGCAAATAAGTTCTGTATATTTTTTCAGGTGTGTGGGGAGCGTTAGATTCCTTACATACCTCATCAAGTGCCCAACAGTACACTCAGTTGTGGCTGCTCAAGAGTTTTCTGTTTTTCACTTAAACGTGTGGGGCTTTTGTCTGTAAATAATTGATTTCCTCTAAGATTTGCCACATCTTCGTTGTACCTTATGTTTCCCACATGAAAAGCCAATGGCAAGAATGTGATGGAAAATGGGGTCTCTGGCTAATTCTGTAAGGACCCAACTTGATTGCACATGTTTCAAAAAAAATATCATTAAAAGAAGAAAAAACACAAATATATCATATCCAAACTCACTACTGTATTTGATGGAGCTGCGTTAATGATAATCGGGTTTAGCCATCAGTACAAGTTCGAAGTTATAATCCATCAACTTCATAAGTTGATAACGGAGATGGTAGGGGCGGTGGAGTGGGTGATTGAGAATACTATAATTATCAAGGGAATAAACTTATTCTCATTATCTTTAGGCGAAAATCGCGGACACCCACTCTTTTTTCCTCACTGGCAATTCCCATCTGAAAATGAATGCCAAAAGAAATCGTTGGCGCCATTCATAATGCTAAACTAGGTGCTCTATTTACTTATCAGATAAGAGCAGCTATGCAGAGCTATTTTTTTCACTCTACTACTTTTAAAGAACTCCATAACCCATTTTCACGTCTGGTTCAATATGATTAAGATCACTTGAAAATTCCTGAATACGATCTGAACCAGCAATCTAACCCCACCTAAAGCACAGACATCAGTGCCATGACCAGCAACCCTTTTCAAACAGATCATAATTGCTTAACTGAAGAGTGGCTTGATTTACCCTTTTGTAAAATGGTAGGTCCAAATAATCAATAAACTCAAATAAGAGAATAAACAATCTGAGTGGTCGGTGACTTTGTATTTCTAACCCGTAGCCCATCTCAAAATAATCAATCAATTCACAAGCAGTCCAAAGTCTAAACACGACAAAGGGCAAATTGCTAGTGTCATTATTGGGAATGCATATCAATTTTTCTACAAAATCCATGATGTGCTTAATAATTTAATAATCAATCTTTATGCAAATTGACGGAATCGCCTACTTGCTAGTGTAATTATTGAGCATGTAAAGTAATTATATATAAACATATGGCCATCAATTCCTTAAAAAACTGATGATTTTTTTAAGAAATTTGACACTGGTCTGCTCCAGATACCAATTGTTTTGCTAAAAACAATGGGTATGATAATAAATTATCAGGAATCTCCAACTGAGTTCCATTGGGCTAATGAAAGGGCAAAAATCATTGGAACTTTCAATCACCTGATCTTCTCAAGTTTCAACCAAAAATCTACTAAAAATATTATTAATCCCTATATATTATTAATCCAAGTACTGTAATCACAGAAATAGTCGGTGAAGTGCAAAATCAAATCGAAAACAAATCATGGAATCGGAAATCCAGAGGAACGAACCGAATAGTCATTGAGTTCCGATCTCTGAGAAAAATCACTAACATATCTACTAACAAAGCACTGATCCGTAAAATTTACTGATCCAAGTACTGTAATCGCAAAAATAGTCGGTGAATCAGAAAAATCAAACTGAAAATAAATCACTGAATCGGAAATCAAGAGGAACGAACCGAACAGTTTTCGAGTCCCGATCTCTGCATTTCTTCTCGAACGAAATTGAAAAATCACCGTAACTTTCGATCACCTGATCTTCTCTAACTTCAACTTAATCACAAAAACACACGGTGAATTTGCATCGAAAATCGAGAGGAACGAACCGAACAAGTTTCGATCACTGCAAAATCGTCCACGGAGCTCACTCGAGCCGTCAACAATGGCGGCAAAATAGTCAACAACCTCGCAACCTTTTCGGGTTCTCATGTTCGGGCTTATACTCGGGCCGGGCTTGTAGCGGTCAAGCCACCTTATGGGCCTACAGGCCCAAGTACCAAGTACCAAAAGCCCAAACATTTCAACACACGGGCTCAAGTTCAGAAAAAACAAACAAGCCTAGGCCCAATCAATGGACTCAGCCTCCATTATATAATACCAAATGTGTTCCTCTACCAACCATGCTTCTTTTTTTACCATATATAAAACTTTATTAAAAACAAAAGCAGAGTACAATATCCAAACTTTCTAGTTTAAAACAAAATCTGTTCTAGAACCATCCTTGGGTTAGCGAACCAAGTATGAAGAAATCGCTCTCCCTCCTAGTTCTCGACTGCTCTTTCCTCATCCGCCTGCATAAGTGTATTGGACCTTAGTTGTGTGAACCTCAATGCCTCGTTAGGGGTTCTTACCGCCCCCTCAAAGACTCTTTCATTGCGACATAATAATATGTACCATGTTCCTAGTTCGAAGAGTCTGACCCAATCTCTCTGTTTTCCTCTGCATGTTTCCTACATGTTCCAGGTGAGAAAGAACACTTTGATCGTGTCTAGTGGGTTAAAGATTTTTCCCTACCACGCGTGGAGCCCCTGCCGAAAGGTCTGCGCCCATCTGCAAGAAAGAAACAAATGATCCACATCTTCAGCCCTACTGTCACAAAAGTCGCATTTCCAGGAACATTTTTGTGGGGACGACCTTAAGGAGGAGGAGCCAGCCGAAAGACTTATAGTTCGGGGGAACCAAATTGTGTCATAAGTTCCTCACCCATCCCACTGCCACAACTATCGTTGGTTGTGACCAAAGCTCAAAGGCTTTGCTAACCTTGAAGCCTTAACGCTCATGAACCAAGAAGATGGCGTCCTCTCTACTATCTATAGGTCTGTCAGTGTTGAGCGAGTTCAACAGTTCTTCAAGCTCGGCCGAGGATCTAGGCTGGAGAGTAACTCGAAACGAGATTCTCCACCCACTTCAGTCCCACGCCTCCAAAACCGTTTGGTTCTTGATCTCTACGTAATCATAAAGTCTCGGGAATCGATCTTTAAGGCGTATATCACCAAACCAGAAGTCGTCCCATAAGCGATTTTTTCTGCAATCTCCTAGTCTCCAGCATATGATACCAGGACCTAGTACTTCCACAAATATGATTCATCAGCCAAAACCCTAATTGCCTAAGCACCGTTGAGGCTTGAGCTGGTCCACTCCTGTTAACAAGGGGTAGGGAGGCAATGTCCCAAGCCGACATGTCCCATCCATACCAAGCACATACCACCTGCTTCCAAACCGGCTTGTAGATTTGAATTTGAAGCATATGTTTGTAGTTGAACACAACCCTATAAATACATACCCGCGGTGTATTCGGGCTTCTCCCCGGGCCTGGCCTTTAGGCCCAAGTGCCGAAAGCCCAAACATTTCAATACACATGCTCAAGTTCAGAAAAACAAACGGGCCTAGGCCCAATAAACGGCCTCATCCTCCATCTCCTATATAAATACAAGACCCGACTCTGTCTCTCTCTTTCTTTCTTCGAGTGCCATAAAAAATGGGAGGCGAAGCGAGAGAGAGAACCAGGATCAGCTTCAGCGACGACCAGGAACCACGTGGCGAGCAATCATTGGGCCAGAGGTGCAATCGTGTGGTGCAGAAGCAGCGAGCAAGATTCTACATCCTCCGCCGCTGCATTTACATGCTCTTGTGTTGGCACGAATCCGACAACAACCTTAACTGCGGCTAAGAATTCGAAGCCACCACTGGTTTTATATTTTAATTCTCACACATATAATTATGTAAAAATCATTCTCCTACTGGTCACTTTTATTGGTATTTATTTGCTTGTCCTCGTGATTAATAATGTAATTACCAACTTATATTGTTCTTTTCTCATTTTGATGATTAAATGTGCAGTAATTAGCTAGATTTTTTCCTGGGTTTCCGATCTTTGATGGTTGCGAATTTCATTATTGTTCATTTACACACTCATTTTCTTCATTTTTATGATTTATGTCTTTTGACGTTCGATTCTCTTCAATTCCATCAGAATAAAGTAGTAGAATTATTTTGTATATTGAAATGAAAATCGGGCGGATAAATTGTTTCGAACCAACTCATACATACTTCATACGTATGTTTTGGGTTTTAATTTAATTAGTTCGCGGTTTAAAAAATAAAATTTGATATTAATTAACAATTTAATTTTAATGGCTTACTCTACAGTCCAATTTAAATAGATAAGGTGTAAGTGAATTTTAAATTTCTGTTTTGTGAGCTTTCATTATTTTAGATTAAAATTTGTAGATAAAAACAGGTGTGTAGTGGGTCCGAATATTTAAATCGATAACAAATTAGCTGTAGTTGGACTTTTTATCATGATTCATAAAATTTAAACATGTTATGACTAAACTATGACAAAATTTAAGGTGGTAGGGACGAGAATGAACATAAACCCATTACAAAAATCCAAATCGAAAATATCTGAAATCAATCATATATAGGTTCGCTAATGAGCACAAACTTGGTTCGATAAAAAACACGACACGTGCTCTAATGAGATTCACCATTTTGTTTATTGATATATTGCATGATGGCATTAAAGTGTATATTTTTTATAAAAATGACAAAATTGTAAGACTAAGATACTTAGAATGACGTGGCACGCAACACTTTAATCCAAGTTTTTTTGTTGTTGATATCTGGAAGATAAGCACAACCAAGAAACTCGAGTGTTAGAAGGTAGGAATCGTGACGTGGTATGGGAGTCACTGACTTGAAATCAATTTTCGGTTAGACCGTGGTGGCGATCGTGTGCCGGATGCCTCCGAGGTTAGCACGGTTATCCCTCTACTAGCGCGCCCACTCACACAACAG
>JAYMTP010003074.1:0-17840 GCA_036897365.1 Geranium brycei | reverse complement strand
CTTTAAAAAAATATTTTTTAAAAAATAACATTATAATAAGTTTTTATTATTTATTTTATAAAAAATATGTTTTAAGAAAATATTTTTAAAATGTTTAAAAAAATTTAATACATGAGCATTTTTGTTATTTTGACCAAAACTAATATAGTTGGGCTTTAGTGAGAAAGTCGTATATTTCAAAGACTTGTCAGAACGTATTCGGGAAACGAGAGAGGCAAGTGAAAATCAGATTTCCTAGCAGGCATTTTCCCAAAAGTTAATGAGAGAAAACGATAAAACGACAACGTTTTGCTATATATATAAATCAGCACCCATCTCTTGATTCTCATCCCCAATTTCTCTCTCTCTCTCTCAACGCCGTCGTGAGTCGTTCCGGCACCGTCGAAGGTACATCTCTGTCGCAAACGACATCGTTTGGTTTCACCGGTAACATGTTACTCTTACAGTGTCAGTGTCTGGCCAGAAATGGGATTTGCCCTAATCGGAGTTATTTGTTTCCTTAATTCTACTTTCCATTTAGCTCGATTTAAACGAATTGGGTCTTGGTCAGTGATTTTCAAGGTGATTGTTTGAATTCAGCTGTCAAGTGTTTGATCTGTTGAATGTGTTCATTTGGGCACGTCAAGCTCAAGCTAGAGGTTTTAATTTATGAAGTTTAGTAGCTATGAATATGATGAATGTGTATATGGTTCTTTTCTTGCATTTTCCTTCTCCATGATCATTGTGCTTGCCTTGTGGAGATGTAAAGAACCCGCTTATGATTAAGGATGTGAATCACGATTACTTATCATGTGACGGGTCTTGCTTGCTTGAACCAAAAGCAGATTAAATGTAAATGAGAGAACGAGAACTGCATTAGGTGAATTATATGCTATTCAAAAGTACAGTGCGACAAAAAAAATGTTTGTGCAAACACAGCCAACATGTGTTACACGATTATGAGCATTAACTTGAACGAAAACTTGTCGTTCCACATAAATTCATCGAACGAAAGATAACGGCTCACCTGTAACACCCTTTTGAACATTGTCTCATACTTGCAGGAAACGGAAAGGAGAGACGTATTTGGGAAATGGGTTCGGGAGCATTGGGAGCTGCGAGGGTGTACCGGCAACTTCTCAAAACTGTCTCTAAGCATATAGGCAATGAAGAGAATAAGAGGCATTTCAGGGAGTATGTAACCGAAGAATTCAGAAAGAATGGTAGTTTATCAGATGTCTCTGCCATTCGGCAGAAAATTATGCTTGCTCATGACTACACTTTGCTTCTTAACAGTGTGCACCACCACAAGGTAGTGCTCTCTTTCAGTTCTCTTTAGCTGAAACTCAATTGTCTTTTTCTGACCTGTGAGTATAACAATAACTATATCACGCCCATTCTTAAAAAAAATGTCTTTTTGGCATATCAATTGGTTAAATGTATAAAACTTGCTAGATAGTTGGAAGGATCTCAAGAACAATGGCCTGATTGTGTAGTATTGGGTATATATACCTTTTGCATATGCATGTTTTTTACTGCCCTGCTCTGCTACATAGTTGCAAGGATCTCAAGAACCAATGACCTGGTAGTGTAGTATTGTCTATATATGTATATAAATTCATGTTTTTTGCCTCTCGGCTCTAGCTGAAACTCAGTTGTCTTTCTCTGATCCGTGAATAGAATAATAACTAGATCATGACCGTTCTTAAATGTCTTTTTGGCATATTGATTGGTAAAATTTATAAAACTTGCTGGATTGTTGGAAGGATCTCAAGAACCAATGGACCTGGTTGTGTAGTAATGATTATATACATTTTGCATATACATGTTTCTGCCGCTAGGCTCTAGCTCTAGTTCCTGGATGCATATTTCATGTTTTTCCTGCATGTATAACATAATTTTTGGCTCAGCACTCCACTGTAACTTAAATCTTGGATTGCTTGCAATCTTGCAGGAGTTGCTTTTCTCATACAACATTGCTGTGGATAGATCAGATGAAATGAAAAGAGTGCTTGGAAAATCTGCTGCAAGTGTGGGTCTTCAGCTTCCAGAGGTTTATCAGCCTTGATTTGTCTTGGGAACATTTTTCTCACAAGTAGGGTTATTATATCCTATTGGTCATCAATCTGAATAATTCTGCATTTCCATAATGTAAATTGATGACCCATCTGTTGAACTAGTGATTTGTGATCAAATTTTGTTAAAGTTTATGGAGAAATCATCCAAGGCCATTTTCTTCATCACATTATTTTATGAGTTTTATTGCTGTTGCAATACATTTCTTGAGTATGAGATGAAATGTTTTCAACATTTTTGTTTGTGTGCTTCTTCATTTACATAATGAATGATTACATGATAATGTTTTTAATAATGAGTGTTTGGGACATGAGATGAGGATGGCCTTGATCATGCAAGTCAAAAAAGGAACCAACTGCCATGAACTTGACACGTGTCTGCCACTTGTCATCATGAGATCATTCAGTTAGCCACCTGCCAGTTACTCAGATATGATATATAATGGTGATTACATATCTGTAGATTATTTATATGAAAGAAGAGAGAAAGAGAGATATATTGATCAACATAGTGATCAACATAGTGATGGGTTCAGAAACATTTCTGGAAGTGTTGCTGGCAATTCTGCTACCACCTGTTGGGGTCTTCCTCAGATATGGCTGTGGAGTGAGTATAAATAAATATTGAAATACCCAATAAATACTCTGATTTAGTTTCATTGATTGATTTGATGCATTGATTGCATTTGCAGGTGGAGTTCTGGATAGATTTGCTGTTGACCATATTGGGATATATTCCTGGAATTATATATGCTCTTTATATTTTGGTTGTATAGTTTATTAGTTATCAGTGCCTTTGATTTCCATGTTTTGAGATTATTATGTATGTTGAACATCTTATATTATCAATCTCTCTTTGGTGAGAAAATATCTATATCATAAGTTGTTTTTTAGCCAATATTTACTCAACTCTGTATATTTCTTCACTATGGTAATGAATGGATCTAATCTAAGTTATGGCACATGTATGGACTTGACTGAGGTTTTCATCATACAATTACAAGCATTATAAACTATTTTGTTCCTCGTAGAAATTAAAGGAAGTTGGAGTTTACCCCCCTTAAAAATATATTTTATTAAACTTATAAATAAAAAAATCATGAAGTTTAAGAATTTTAGATATTTAAATAAGTGTTAACATTTGGGTTTAATTTAGCCAATATATTAATACTAATAAACATACCCAAGTTTACTATTGAATTGCCGTCTTAGCTCAGCCGGTAGAGCGCACGGCTTTTAACCGTGTGGTCGTGGGTTCGATTCCCACAGACGGCGTTTTCCACTTTTGAGTTAATTTCATCATTTTCATGTAATTGAAGAATGGGAAAATACTACTAGTGATAACCCAGCCCCTACACATACATCAGGTTTTTGTATTTTATTGACCACATTTCAATAATTACACTCAATTTTTTTTAATTTATACATTATTTTTATTTAGTTATTTTTCGACACTATATTTAATATGTGATTATTTAAATATAAGTTATTTTTAGACGCGGCGGAATGTATTAGATGGCCTTGAAGATAGGGGCAAAACCACACGTTTACCATTCAACTAGAGAAATCTTTTGGTTATTTTACACATTGTTTACGATTATTAGGATTCAACGAACTTTCCAGTTGAGCCGTAAACAGTAGTCGATGATGACGAACCCAACAAAGAGGAGGATCAGGCTCGTGACCGACAATCACAATGAAGACGTTCACATAGGACTTAAACAAGGAGACGAGGGGTTTTGGTAAATGGGAGGGGAGAGAGTCATGAAAAACCGTTTACTAAATTACTCTTATAATTAAATTTTACTTAACTTTGGGATGATACGAATAAATGCAATTACTATATCACATTTTACAACTTACTTTTTTTGCTTGGAGCTCCATCTGCGTTGTTGGTTTTGTGATTTTGATTCAGACGAGGTCGATTAATCGGATGATCAGTGTTTGTTGTAAAATCGATATGGGTTGGTTACGAATTTGGGTGGTTTTTTGCTGGTGGCTTGCTCGTCGCTGGCAGTGAAGATGAAGGAGAATAGGAGATAAAGAGGGGAGTTACAGAAAGGGAGATGGAGAAGACAAACGGGGAGTTACATAAAGATGGAGGAGATAAAAGAAGGTATTTATGTCTTTTTAGAAAAAGTTAACAGCAAAATATGTTAAATGTAGATAGAAATGAGATGTGTATATCACATAATTAGGTGAGCTAAAAGAACTTTTAAAATTAGATGCAGTAAGTTGTCAAACTCTTCGTAACAAGGGAGTGATGTGTAATTATCCCAATGCTGTCATTTATTTGAGTCATTGATTCAAATAACTCTTAAGTTTTGTTTATAAAGCATGATTTTTAAAGTAGTGCATCCCCACCTAGTAATAGAAACTCAATTCCCAATAAACAAGCTTTAAGAGCTTAACACCATCAGATCAAGCACAAAATGTGTAATTTATTACTGTAATGGCATGGCCTCACAAAAGATTCCTATGAATTAAATAGCAGCAGCTCCACAAAACAAAACAATCAACCAAGGAATGGACGTGATGAGCATATAGAACAGATAGCATTTCAAGCCTAACCACTTATGTTAGAGACAACCACATCACACATAACAAAATCATTACTTCTTTGTTGTTGTTTTAATTGCACTAACTAAGTATGAGACAGTCGCAAGCATCATTTATGTTTGCAACCAAAATGGCTCAACCCCTCTTATGTGACTCGCAGCTTCGGTTTCTGCAGTTTCTCGCCCACTTTCTTCATCAACATCGTCTTGGATTACACTCCCTCCTACCATATAATCAAATATACATTTAAGACAACCCAGAAAAGAAAACAGAATGATAAACACAAGAAAACTCAGAAAAATGCACCCAAGAAGTGGAGCATGAAACTTTTCTATAACTGCATCTGTCTGTATTCATTTACATTGCACTATACTACCAACATAACATGGTGTTTGAAACCTTGGTGACAGGTACCTGGTTAAACTGAAACCATTTCATATTCCCGCCTTAACCACCCAAAAACAGACACAACTGATAATAATAGTCATATACAGAAACAGATCAGATACAAATGGAATTGTAAGTGTTAAAATGAAAATATATGCTCATCTGTTCCAGATTGATTGCCAACAAAAACTAAGGATTCAAATTTTAGTGCTTGACTTTCCGCAATTACCCTTCATGTAATTACATGTGCCCTCTATTCAAGTTGTTATGGGATAATGTTGCTGATTAATGTTAAATAAACTAACTAAAAGAGAAAATGAACCATCATCTTAGGAAAAGTAGTTTCTTTTAAGCCATACAGGTGTATATAAACAGGGTAGAAATTTGGAACATGAATCCCAACCCAGATACTGTTTAGCCAGATTTTTACCTGAAAGCATGTAACAGTTCACCCAATTCTTCCCGCCAATTCATACTCAAAGACTTATATGCCAAAGAAATACAATAAATATTGAACAACTAAACCTAAATTCAAATGATGCAATCAAATCACAACCTTTTATTCTAATTAGACAAGGAAATATGAAAATAGGTTGAAATTTACCTGAACTTTACGATAAGGTCAACTTTGAGAGTGGAGGTATAAAGTTGCTTCTTCCAGGCCTTCGATTGAGGGAATGTATAAAGCAGCTTTGAACGGCTCAAATGGGTAGAAGTTAAGCCGGTAATTCACAACCACCGGTCCGAAGATGTTGAACTTCCCAGCACTACTATACGCAACTTCTGCATCAGAACCTTTCTTATATACCACCCTCGCTCGGCAAGTCTCCCTATCGACCTCTGTTTCAGATTCTCTCAAAGGCCCAAACCTCCTAAACATCTTATTCAAGTTCATTTCTGCCGGAACAGAATTCACTGTAGAAAAGGTCATAATAATTTCTGCTGGGGATACTCGCCTTCTTTCATCCATGTAGACCCGTGTCTCTGCCGTTTGTTCATTATTGACAACATGACATTGCTTCCTTGAATAAGGCCTGCGACTTACCTGTGTGCTTTTCTCTGGTTCAAGAGCAGGAGGCAAAATTTGGCATTCACCTCTTTTACTTTTCTTAGACAATTGCCCGAGAGAACCATTTTGGACAACCATGTCCGTCCAATACGAATCATTCACATCCACAAATTCAAATGTTTCAGAAAATCCCGCAATACAATTGGATGGCATTTTCCTTTTGGCAACTCCCTTCTCCATTACTGCGTTTTGGCTAGGGACTATGGAACCTCTAAAGTCGGAGAAGAAACTAACAACACTATTCGAAAAGCTAAAACCTTGAAAGGGATCTTGGGCTGCCGAGTGAAGTTGAGACAGCAATTCATCTGCTGATGAGCATTCTGTTGGAAGAATCATTTGCGCATCCTCCAAATCCTCGAGAGAAACACCAAAATTATCACCGGAGTCATTATTACACCTCAAGATAGAGAGAGGCCCATTTAGCTGAGTTGCAGCCCTTTGGATGCAACCATTAATCTTAAAGGATTGCTTTGAAGTTGTAATAGTATGAGAAACTTTAGCAAGGGACGTGCTTTTTATCCTATCTTGGATCACTGAGTCATCAACAGGAGAATCGAAAGTCTTGCACGTTTTGGCAACAGTTGGTGATTCCAAATTGTGCTTACGTTTATGTGTAATGCTACTTTTAGTTTCTGGATTTTTTTTACTCGTATCTTCGGAGGAAAGATTAGAATGACCAATAACCCCATCCAAATGCACTTGCCGGATGCCAGTGTTTTCATCGGCGATATCCATTCCTGAAACACCATCTTCCACAGATGCATGCTCCTCAATACATTGTGGCTCAACTTCTATTCTTTTTGCAACACTTGACTTAACATGCCTACCGTCATTAGCCAATTCCTCGTCTAAGCTCTCATCAACTATTGGCTGGTGATCTTTTTCAGAATTAGAAAGGACCTTTATGTCTCCACCTTCAACTACTGAATTGTTATTGTCTTCATCCAAGGCATCATTATTCGCGCCTTCCGCTTTGGAAAATGCTGACATTTCATTATCTTTCCTGACACTTTCCACAACCATAGAGGAACATACAACTGTTGTTTCAATTCCATTTTCTCTCACCCCTGCATCATCTGGAATAACAACTTTTAAGTCACCCAAATTATTCCGTGCATCACTCTCCTCATCCAATTCTCTATCTTGCTCCCCAACAGAGGCTTCCTCAATTGCTGAAGAGCTTTCAACACCGTTTTCCACGACAGGACTCCGCACACCATCAGCAAAGACCCGTTCTTCCTTTGATTCATATCTCTCCACACCCTCGTCTAACAATTCTTCCATCAGAGCTTGACCGTCCGTCACAGTCCCACAATCCAACACTTCCCAGGCGGAATCATCCCCCACATCTAGATATTTCATCTCTTTCTCCTGCAGCACCTCGCCCGACTCATCGCCTCCTCCACAAACCACATCCTCATCATCATCGTTCTCCCCGATCCCGTCGCCACTACTAGTGCAGACGCCATCGACAAAAACATCAGAACCCAAAACCTCCACCATTATGTCCTCTCCGTGCAAGGACTCGCCTATCTCTGCCATGGCCTCAGCTATGTCTCTGGACTCTGTAACACTACCAATATCAACATCGATGTCCTTGGAATCACACATACTAATAGATTTCTAAGATCATAAACAAAACAAAACTCTTCCAATGAAATTCCAACAAATTGATAAACCCTAACCGAGAAAAAAAAAGAATTCAAATCTTGCCCGTTCGATAAGTTGTTATTAATAGAATTAGGAATCAAAATCGTTGGTTGCGAGGAAACTAGAAACCCTAAATTCGAAATTCTGAGCGATAGAGATGAGGTCGGTGTACCTTGGTTGAGATCTTCAGAGGTGCTGAAGCATAGAGAAGAGAAGGGTTTGGGGTTTTTAGGGTTTGGGGTTTTAGAGAGAAAGAGAGGGTGTGTTTGGGCACAAAGAAAAGGAAAATAAAATCAGAAAGAAAAAAACTGGGTCCCTTTAATTTATAGCTTCTTTCCTACTTATTTTCTCGGAAAATACTTGCATTACGTGTCCTGGTTTGATTGGCTTCTAAGAAAGTTTAGGTTAATTGTATCTAATTCATTACTATCTAGTATTATGAATGAATAATACAGAGAAAATTGTAATTAGGTACATTTATCGAAATCAGTTTTGCATTTGAGTACACTTACACCTAAATTTATTTTCAGATTATTTGAAAAAATTTATACGTACTTATATGAGAAAAATATAAATAGGAATTTTCAGTAACCTAACAAACTATAAAAAAAAAATTAAGACTGCAAAAATGATAAAAAAAATTAAGACTTCCAAAATATAAGTCTTTGTAAGTTAAAAAAAAGTGTCCACTTTTGTAAATACAAAAGTGCAAAACACCTTAGCGTAATTTTTATCTTTACCTTCCTTCTTTGTTGTTTCCTCTCCAATTCTCGATTTGCAATGCATGCTCCCATAATGCAGGGAAATTGAGTTTACATCTAGGTTCTAAACATATTTTCTCAAAATGATAGGTGTATGATAGAAACAATCGCTTCCTTTAATATAATGATAGACGTAATTAAACTCAAACCATACGCAAAGAGTCATTGGAGGCCAAAAATTTAGACAACAAAAGGGCCTGAAGGGAAAGAAGAACATGATTTTATTCCTTTTCGTGTCACCAGTTACTCAAAGAGGAAATGTTGTCGTGGTAATAACATTGGTCATAACTGTTGAAATGAAATACTTATGTGTGTGTGAAGAGAAATAAATCTTACAAATACAAGAGTAGGAAATTAATCTACATATGGGAAAAATACAAATAAAATAAAATATATAGGAAGAGTTACACCCAACTAACAAAATTGACATTTTAGTCGTAGAACTCGATTTGATATGCATAATTCATTTTACATGGTATTAAAAAATATCAATTTAGTTGCACGTCGAGGCTCACAATGACTAATTATCACATGTTACCATATTATCCTCGTAATATGCCTTTAATTAGGATTTAACCCATGTTGGTTAATGCATACAAGAGTTATGCATGTACAAAAGGAAATGAAATAATGTGTCGTAATGGCAAATTAATTGTGTAATATTTGCGAGAGAAAATTGAGGGTCACAAATGAAAAGAAATCATGGATATTTCTTTTCATTCTCAATATTGAGTTTTGGTATTTTCGTCTATGACTAATTTGTGCAGCCTATAAACTCATGGTTTTATATTTTAGGTTTTTCATTATTAATTCAGGCATGAATGTGTAGTAATGCACATATAATTTTTATTAATCTAGTAGAACCACTTAGTAATTAATTCGAAGTCACTAATACGAATTATTATAATCTTCGTGTTAATTAATGCGTTAATGAATCACATAAAACACTACTGAATTTTTGACACGTTAAAATATAGAGCTTTTGTGATTGTTTTTCGGTTATGCATGCGTGTTTATGGATATTTGCCTTGCTCGTTATAACAATCAACTCGGTCATCTTTCAACAACTTTTATTTATTTATTTTGTTTTAATACAAGGGTATTATTTAGTTACTTTCATAAAAATTAACAAAATTTTCAAAGAAGGTAACACGACATAGTAAAGACAATTTTTAAAACTCAAAAATATAAAAAACATGTGTTAGTTAAAAGAAGAAGTGAAGATAACGTATTTATAAGTGGTATCTAACATTTTCTCTAAATATAAATCTTAGCGGATATGTTGAATATGTTTGAGAATCGTAATAACACTATTACAAAAAGTGTACCCAAATAATGTTAGTCGGAGTAAACACTTTATGCAACTCACACACCAAGTGAGTTATGATACTTATTTTGCAACTAACACTTTCGAGTAAGTCACATTACTTGCTTTCTAAAACTAACATTTTGGGTTAGTTGCAATACACTAATTATTTTGACTTACATATTAGAGTCAGTTGCATAAAGTGAGATAATAAATGTTATTTGGGGTAGCACTAAATTAATTTTGTCGGCATTTTTTAATAATTTGATGTTTGAAAATAAATTGGTCAACTAAGTATATTTTTAGTAAAACTATCTATTGCAACTAACAAAATACATGTGAGTTGTAGTAGAGAGATGTTGCTACTAAACTAAAAAAGTAAGTTGTAGTATTTATTTTCCAAACTCATTATTTTTCGAATAATCAAAATCGTTCAATAGTTTGTACGTGTTATATACAAGAATGATGATGACAATTTATAATCTAATTAAATCACAAAATGACATCCAATTAAACGAAATCAGAAAAAGTCAACTTGTGTTTGACTTCTTTACTATGTCAAACGATGTTCACATGTCCTGATCTTGGTTAAGTTATTATTCAAATTAATTCAAAATTTCACCAACTTACTTAGATATACTCCCAGTTACATTCGTACGGTTACATAACAAATTATTTTCCGAGAACATTATAACATGATGAAACTAGTAATTTAGGGTTAAGTAATGTAAACCCTCCAACTTATCTAATGGTAAATACGGTAAATTTCCCATTTTTATTTGAAAATTTTGATTTGTGGTAGCGATTAATGAATCAAGCATCCAGAATGGTTATGTTGACTGAACTTGTTGTTGATTCATGAATGAGATGTAGCAATTGAGGTGTCCTGTTACTCATTCTTGTCAAGCTCGCAGAGACTAATCTATATATAAATATATGAAAGGAAAATCCTCACATGTACACACATGGCACCTCCATTTCTATTGTTTATATTTTTCTAAATTTTCTGAATTTTTTCTTTTATTCTCAATTTTCCCTTCTTCTATTTCACATTAATTATAATTCTATATTATTATGAAGATAATTACAAAATTTCTATTTCATATTAATTCTAATTCCACATTAATTATAATTCTACATTATTATGAACATAGTTACAATTTCTATTTGATATTAATTATAATTCTACCTTAATCATCACTCTATATATTAACTATCACTTTTTGGGTTTGGTCGCTGGAAGATGAAGACGGACGACGGCTCAATTTGCGAAGGACATAGAGGCACTGAGTGAAAAAATCATGCATTACTTAATTACAAGATTATATCTCCATCAACACTCCTGTCAACTCATACAAGTACAAGTGAAATTGCTCAATCTTTGAAAATAAGTTATTAGTATTCTTAATAGTTGTTATTGATCAATGTAGTGTCTACAATACACTATACCCGAGTAGTACTCTGATCTACTTACCGAGGGTGCATTACTTAGAGGAAAAGGCATTGGTAGATTTATTTTCATTATTTCCTCTTTTATTTGGCAGTTGGGTTTTGAATTATGTGCAAGTGCAGGATGTTGTATATGCTACTGGTGCTCCTCCAGTTTATTTTGTAGACGACGACAAGGACGACAATGAGGACGTCAACGACTAAGAAGTGATTATGATGACGACAACGATGGTGATGGCGATGAAAAAGAGGTAAACGATTTGTATATTTGTGATGAACTTAGTTATAAATACGGATTCTTGAAAATTAGAATATTTGCATATCTCCAACCCAACTAAATGATTAAATAAATAAAAACCTAAGCAACAATTAACTTTGCCATTATTTTTAATTTCCATAAACTTTTGTACGTGTCTTGTGTCTTGCTTATTAATTTTTGGTTTGGCTAAATGTCCTTGAGTCACATGTAATTGTGCGATTACGTTGTTTTCATATAAATTTTGTCGATTTGATTTGTTATGAGTAGATCGTGATTGCCATGGCCAATGGAAACACCATGAGATCACCATCAAGGACTCCAAGACCCTTCTCTTTGACGAGAAGGTTGTCATTGTTGTAAGTAAAATCTATCTCTAATTTTACGTACTTTTATGTTTAAACTATAAAGAATTATCAGTTATAATGCTCTGTTTTGTCGATGAGAAGGAATATACTCGAAACCTTAATACCAGTTGCACCACCAACTACCTTGCTGCATTGATCAAGGTAATTTTGATTCATCATTTTTAGCTTGCTGCCATGTATGTACAAGAACAAAATTGTGCTTGTGTTATGATTTTTTGTTGTTGTGTGTAGGTTTAAAAACTAAAATAAGACTAATGTTCCTCAAATAAATCTATGCATGTTATCAAATTACCTTATTAATCTAAGCAACCATTAATTTTGCACAGGTTATTAAGGTTGTCAAATAAATTTGTGCAGGTTATTAATAGTTTCTTAGAATCAAAATTACCTTGATCAAATATGAAATATTAGTCTTTATTTTCATTATGACATTTAGGTTTATTAAGGTTGTCAAATAAATTTGTGTAGGTTATTAATGGTTGCTTAGAATCAAAATTATTACCTTCATCAAATCCAACATTAGTCTTTATTTTCATTCTGACATGTATATCAATTATTTTTGTACAAATACGTGTTTATCATCTGTTAATTTATTATCTATATCTTGGAATCCGCAAGTCTTATTCAATGTTTTATAGTTATATAATTTATTCATAATTTCTATTTTGTTTTAGAATTTTTGTTCTTTTATTTTATTATTTTTATAATTTCTTTATTTTTTTCACTTTTTTAATAGGTTCATTTTTGTCATTTACAAATAGTTTTGCGCGTCGTGCGGAGCTACAACCTAGTTTTGATAGTAGATATTGTGAATTAAAAGACTAGTAGGTATGAGTTTATTTATTAATTGTGTGATTTAGAAATTGCTACTCTAGTTTAGAACTTGTATAGGACATACATATGTTTGTTGTCTCTACTCCTAGATCTCAATCTTGAAGTCTAAATGTGTTGTTTTTTGTGTTCAAACTGCATATTGATGGCTTTTTAGAAAGTTCTAACTTGGTTTCTCTTTGTTTTGCAGGATGATGCCAAAGAATTTATTCCATGAAGCCTCTGCTTCGGCCATGGCTTCATCGTCCCAGAGTAGACCAACAAGATGGCACGCCTCCATTTCATGAGAGCTTCGATAATAAGGGCAGCTAGAATGTGACACACACGAAAGCTTCGATAATGAGGGCAACATGGACGCGAACGGAGAGGATGAGCAATGGAATATATTTTTTTACATTTCAAGCCTTATATGCAACTAACACATATTTGTTAGTTGTATAAAACTCATGATAAGTTGCTATGGCTAATGCGACGGTCTTTTGCAACTTATGCATTCTGCTAGCTGGTAAGTTGCAAAAACAATAATGCAACTCACTTTAGGGTTTTTGCAACTAACATGGTAAGTAACGTTAAATCCTTTTTGTAGTGGCGTAGATATTTTCTCGAAGTAAGAATTCTTAAATAATAATAGTGATAAAAAAAATTTCTTAACCCATTGTACTTGTACATATCCAATGTAAATTAAAAGGTTCAGTGAATTAATGAGGCTATATATGTATATAAAAGATGAAGTAATAAAACCCATAAGAAAATAATGTTTGAGTTACATTACATTACATGGGTGTGTTGAAGTGGTTCACATGTGATTGTGAGGTTAGAGAGATGATGGAGGGAATGAAAGAATATTATAAAAGAAAACAGGTAATTAATAAGAAGAAAGAGTTGAAAATAAAGAATAAGAAATAGAGAAGAGGCAGTAGCTAATAGGTATAGCTAGGTTGTCCCCAGATCAGTTGATAATAATGCTTGTTCTGAGCACCAATTCTATTTGTATCACCAACCACACCTCCTTCCTTCCTTTTGTTATTCCTTTCTCTTTCTCCAACTGTGTACCTATTCCACTGCCAAACAAACTGTTCCTTGTATTTATCAGTTTTCTTACCATCAACCAACTCAACACCAAAGAACTGTGAAGTAATAAAAAAAGGGCATCTTTTGATGATAAAAAATTAACACAACATTCTAACTAAAAATTAACCCCCTAAGACCAACTCTAATGTATATGCTATATTTATGTATAAAATTTATGTTATATACTATTTTTTTAACATTCATATGATATTCTATTTTAATCACATATGATATATGTTATTTGCGATATGTCATTTTAATAATAAATAAAATGAAATATTTTATTTTATTTTATTATATCAATATGATTATTTTATTTGATTAATATGTGAAAATAATATTTGGATGAAAATATATGTTATATAATAATATTTGCGCTACATGACATATTTTGCATTGGATAAATAAATATAGCATATGGTTGGAGATAATCTAAACCATCTTATCCAAGTAAATAACTCATTAAAATCTGAACCCTAAATCTCACCTAATAACAAAAGCATATTAACATGTTGCACACTAATAATACCGAATCATGCAAATTATCAAATTTATTGTTAATGGTTAAGAGTAGGGGTGAGTATACCCGGGTTGGACAGTCCATGGCCTAATTTTGGATCCAACCTGAACTTAGCGGGTTGACTATTTTCATGTTCATTCCCGGCCATGAAGAGTGTTGCCGCTGGACAAGTGGGCGGGTTGAGCCCAGACGGGTTCCGGGTTAGTCTAGCCCGTCTATAACATTAAAAATAACATATTGTACACAAAAACTAATTGCATTAATAATTAAATATCACAAAAACATATTGTCAATAACATTCAGAGTAATGTATATGAAAATTGTGTTTTTCGAACTTGTTTGTTAAAAAGACTTAAAATGACCATTTCAAAATTAGTGTGTGTTTAGTTAGTTAGTTAAGTCTGTTAGGCCAGATTAGTCCAGACACCCCACCTCATGTCCGTAACCTGACCTGCAATATCTATATGGTACTCGTTCCCGACCCAGGTCACTCTGAGTTAGGACTATGAGTGGATGGGTTGGTTCAGGTTCACGGGTTGGGCCGGGTCGTCAAGAAATAGTTAAAAGCATCTTATCAATAATAGGCCACGTGGGGTGTGAGAGCCAGCTGGCGGTGGGCCCATTGAATCACAGACCACGTGGAGCAGCACTATGACATTTGACCAAGGTTTGATCTCAGAAGTAAATGAGTTTCGCTACCTGGTTTAGGAACAATCGACGGTGGTTTCGAGATGACAGCTGGAACAGCGTTGACGTGGCCAGCTGTGGTTGGCTGGAACATGTGGGCCGGCAGGCCCATCGTCTGCGACGGATGGTACTGATACAGCGGGTACATGGGCATCAATGTGCTCGCACCCACCATAGCCTGCCCAGGGTACACTTGACTGTAGTGCCCATTCACGTAGGTCCCATCGGCGTAACTCAATTTCTGTGCCAAAAAGTAAAAATAAATAAAGAATATTTATTTCACGAACAATGTCGATTGTCGACCGTCGATTGATGTTGATGTTGAAATTGAAATGAAGCGCGACGTACGTGATTGTAGCTCACATCAGCAGCAATGTAGCCGTAGAACGGAACGGCGTAACGGTGGTACTGTGGATGAAACGGCGCCGTAGCAGGCGGAGTCCCGGCAGCCGCCGGGTAGTACCATTGCACGTGATTCGCATGTGCCAGCGCTGACGTGGACCTCGGCACCACGTTCGATCCTGCAATTACATGTTAAATCACTGTTTTATAAATCTATGATTTTTCAAATTAGTTATATGTTAATTTTTCAATCAGACTAATTTTTTTTATAATTACCTATTAATCCTCTATTCATTTTTAGAAGATCCTAGCTTTTTTAGAACACTAACAGAAACATGCTTAATTAAAATAAGTGAAGACCAGACATTTGATGTCTAACTATGGATCATTCTTACATCACAATCTCAAATTTTAAAAACTCATTTTGCACTATCAAAACTACATTTTGCATTTCTAGTTGGTAACTGAATTTTGAGAGAAAAAGACAAATAATCTAAATAGTTTTTATTTGAAATCAGACTGTTGTGACCGGATCAGAAGAAAATAGAGCGCAGATGAGTACCGTGTGGAGGAGGGGTGGTGGCGGCGGAGGGGACAGCGGACCTCGGCTTGCGGGCGCCGAGCGAAGCCAGATTGCAGTTGGCTCGGCGGCCGTTGATGACCGGCGCGGCGTCCTCGCAAGCCTTCTTGGCGGCTTCGGCTTCCTTAAAAGTGACCTTGACATAGACAAAAATGAAATGATCAGTTCATTATTGATGGGCGAAACAAACAAATCAACGGAGAGGATTAGAGGACTAACGAAGCCGTAGCCCTTGGATCGGCCGGTGATCTTGTCGGAGATGATGACGGCCTCGAGGATGTCGCCGAAGCGGTCGAAGTGGAGGAGCAGGGACTCCTTCGGAGTCTCCCAGGCCAAGCCGCCGACAAAAACCTTGGTGAGCGTAGTGTCGCCGAACTGGTTGTTGTTGTTGTGAGACAACATGTTGGTCATGATTGATGGCAAGGTGTTGGATGAAATGCGTGAGAGAAAAAAGAGAGAGTGTTTCTATTATAATGCGAGAGACAGAGAGGTGACAGAGAGGCTCATGGTCATGGTCACAGCTGATGATGCCACTGTCAACGTGATCTCACACACAGCTTTTCTCTCTCTTTTTATTTTAATTATATTTTTTATGCTTCTCTCTCCTCTCTGGTTTGTAGACATTTTGTCTCTCGACTATGTGCTTGATTGATGGGTTGTGAGTTTCGTGCATTGAGAGTCACGCGCCTCCGTGGTTTGGCTGTGGAGCGGAGTGTGGGGCACGGTGTGGTGTAAGCGAGTGGATGTATGTTTCTACGGTGGGCGCGCGTATTTGTTTCACCGGCATGCGCGGTTACGAGGAGTGACAAAAGTAATTAATTGCATCGACTTTTATCGGGGGCTTTTATTAGGTGAGACTGCGTCCATTTTAAAAAATTATACGCACAACAATGTCTGTCTATTTATTTCCGTTTAGGTTTAGTAAAGTTTATATATATATCGAATTTAACATAATTTTCACTTTATCAATGTATGTTTTAAATTATTTCAGTTCAGTAAGATAAATTTTATTTTCTAACACAATAAGATTTTGGTGTCAAATAACTATATATCATCATAATTTCAATAAATTAACAAGTGGGATATTTAATAGAGAATAATATTGTAAATTGTCACAAATTCTAATATTAAACTGAATATTAATAACGTCATGACATGAACATCATTATCAATTTTATAAATAAAATTTTAAAAGTAATTTTTTTAATCTATTTTAAGAGACCGAGCCCTCTGTCAACTGGAGAATATTTGGACACTGTCAGGACAGGCAGCTAGCTGGTTGGAGACAAGTATGGAAACTGCGAGTCCCGCCAAAAGTCAAAATCTTCATTTGGAGAGCGCTTTCCAACCTTCTCCCAACAAGATCACGTCTAGTAGAGAAGGGCCTCCCAATCATTTCTCAGTGTCCCCTTTGTGGTCATCCTGAAGAGACGTCTGATCACATTTTCTTCAACTGCAGTGTTGTGACCCCTATCTGGGGGGACAGACTCCTACAAGGTATCCGAGGAAAAATGGGGCCAGATCCTACAATATACAACTGGTCTTCTTGGGTGGACGGGGAGGACAATGCAAGCCTGTGGGCTATCACTCTCTGGGCAATATGGGGTGCGAGGAATCAAGTAGTTTGGAATGCAAAAACATTTCATCCAGCAAGGGTGGCAGCGACGGCAAAACGGCTTCGACGAACCTGGGCAGCAATAAAATCATCAGTAGGATCACCGGGAGAAGATCGAGTACGGGTAGAGTCCCCGACTGTTTGGGTCCCACCGAATCCAGGGAAGCTGAAGATCAATGTTGATGGGGGAATAGACGCATAGAGGAGTTTTTGGAGCATAGGGCTTGTCTGTAGGAATTTCGAGGGTCGAGTGGTGGGTGCTCTTTCTAGACGGTTTTCCGGCAAAAGGAAACAAGTGGAAGGAAGTGGCAGTTGAATCAGACTGTCTCAGGGTA
>JAYMTP010003073.1:0-17848 GCA_036897365.1 Geranium brycei | reverse complement strand
GAAATTGGGGAAATGGGTATTGATTGTGATGGGTTTTAGGGGTGTGGGTTTCGATTTTGAAGGGAAATGGATGGTGAAGGAGAGGTCGGAGAGTGTATTGAATAGAGAAGACGAAGAGGAAGTTACAGTGGCGGCCATGGAAATGGAGAGCGAAGCAATTGGCATTTTCAGTGTCAGTGAGACTCTGAAAATGGTGAGTGAGAGAAGAGAGACTCAGATAAGGTTACTGCCACGTAATGGGCTTTTCGTCTTCGTAATGGGCTTCTTGGCCCAGTAGTTTTTTTCTCTTTAATTAAATTTGAAATTTTTAAATCAAAATATTATAAGTAATTATATTATAAATTTATTTTTAAGATTACTCTTAAGTTCCTAATTTACACATAAACCCTTCTCATCCCTCTTTCAACGAGGTTGGAACTCGCAATCTCTCAACAAGAAGTGAGCCTAAAACCGTTGGTGTTCCCTTTGAAGATATAAAATATAATTATATTTAACATTTACTTTTACGAATTTTTTCAACTTTCATTTTCTTGCACTTAAAAACTTTTGCTGAGTATAATAACATGAATTTGAGGTGAAATAATAAATACACCCTCTAGTGTTAAAAAATACATTAAAGGTATTAATGATATTTTACATAGATTTTTTGTTAAATTGAAATGATGTTATTTTATTTGTAACGAAATAAATTTTTGAGTGTATTCTAACAAAGGAAAAATAATTCCGAAATATTCAATTTATGACTCATTAATCTAGAATTCGAATCAAAATATCATATAAATTTCAACTTCAAAAAATTGCATATTAAATTAAACATCGCTTCCTTGTTTACAACTTCTCTTTTTGATTTACTTAATCAAGAAAAATAGTCAATGACTAAAAATATTTCCCGAAACAGATGATTCACGAAGATTTAAACGCAACTCTTTAGAGACAAAACTCATCTTGACCGATCAGACAAACCCGTCAGTTATGATCCTCAAACGGAACCCAATCCCATTGATTGGTCTGTTGGTTACGAAGATAGAGAGACTCGTTCCTCGTGATCATCCACACACACTCCGACCAGCACCTGCTAGAGTCCCTCGCAAAGTGATACGCATCAAAGTGGTGTCGTTTCGACCCGTTCCACTCCACGTCACAATAGAACAACGTTGTCCCCCACACATTAACGTTAAATGTCCACTCCATCTCGTACCCGCTCGGCACCACCAAGTTCCCGATGTCGTCGTCCCGGGATTGGCAGTGTATGGCCATGGATTGCCCGCATTCCAGCTTGTTCTGGATCCTCACTCTCACCTCGCCCAGGACAGTGAAGATCGCGTAGCCAAACAGAACGAGAAAAACCAGTCTGCTTCTGTAACTGTAACATTCCATTTTTTCTTTTGTAGATTTCTTCTACTCTTTTCTTTTTATACAGTTTATATAATCTTTTTAATTTTCTTTACGTTCAAGCGAAAAGCATGTGACCAACTACTGATCTTTTTTTAAAAGAAATCGAGCAAGAACATGTTTTAACAATTTGTCAACCATGAGTAAAACCAAGAATATAACAGTGTCTTCAACAATACAGTTCACATGACATTAAATTATTAATTATGGGATGATTGAAAAAATAGATATTTTCAATACAAAATATTTGTTGGAAACATGACATTCTTACATCATAGGTTTACATGAAAAAATAGAAAAGAAATTTTTATTATTACTTTCTATGCTACAAAATAATTGTCATTTAAAAAAACAGAGGTCACGTAAGTGATATGATACAAAGTACAAACCCTGCAAATATTTGGATAGTAAATTTTGTAACACTCGCAAAAATGAGATTGTGTAGCACACAACACAACTAGTTTTTACAATTATCACAATTTTTATTTTTATCGGCACAATTATCACAAATTAAACACATAAATGTGCCATGCTCTACAAATCCACGACTAGTCTATTAATCATCCATTAATCCCTGAATAGTCTGATTAATTCTCAATTAATCCTCAAACAAGTGCTAACTAGAATTCGAACCCATTACATCTAACAAGATAAGGTGCCCAATCAAGATGGAAAATGGACTATAAAAATGTCAATTATGTATATATCATCTCTCCTTTCGAAACAACTAGTTTTTCTTCTACAATTATCCCTTAAATTAAACACATAAATGTTTACACGCAATGTTTCGATTAGTTTCCCATTAATCTCTATATCATGTCATTTAAAAGATAACCAAGCCGGACAAAGGACTATTAAAACGGCAAATATATATTGTATAATCTCTCCTTTCGTAACAACAAATGCAAAATACATAAATATACACACATCATAGCTATGAACAACTCTATGGAGGGAAGTAGAGCATTCAGATGAGTTCAGCTCACAGATCAACATCCATGTCAATATCAGAAGCAAGCAAAATCACAACAAAGCCGAACAAAGTCCAGAAACTCACCAGACACTCAGAATATCTTGCTATATTGGCTAGTAAGAGAATCCTTGAGGTTCGAGTATAGGCCGTAGAGTGAATACTGCCGGAGATTTTCCACCTCATACCATGAGTTGAGGGCCGAGTAGTGTTTGTCTGTGCCCGAGAACGCCAACTGTATCCCGAGACTACAGTCCACTGTGCCCGATCCCCCGTTGCCTTTACAAGAGGACGTTTTGATTGCACAGTCCTGGTTGTTGAGGCAGACCATGTTAGAGCTCCCTGAACATTTAGAGCAACCATCCCTCTTCCAGTAGAAGTTTTGCAGCCTGCCCTTCTTAAACTCGAGCACCTGCACGGAAGAGATCATTTTAATCCTAATGTAAGCGATGATGTGAAGATGTGAAAACGCATTCTGCAATTTAGTTTCTTACAAGGGTAAAGCTCGTAACGATGTATGTACTATTTGCGACAAAAGCTGGAGGGGACCTCGCTGCGTATTTCTGACCGGCAAAAGCTACCATATACCCACCATATGATGACTGGAAAACCATAAAGCAACAACTAATCAGAAGTCATATGAAGTTATTGTTGAATTTCTAAAATGTGATAGTGGTTTGACGAATACTTTATTATGAATTACAATAGGAGGTTCCTTTATATATGGAACACTAGGAAACCAACTAGACTAGGAAACATAATACTAATAGGAAACCCTGATATTAATTAACTATTCTAACAGTAACAGTTATGAAACAGTACCCTGAACTTTCGAAACAAGAGACCAGATGAATTGCAACACACAAATAGTGAGAAGTAGATATCAGGATGGATGAGGAGGCAAGTTGTAAGTTCTCAATATGGATTGTTTAAAGGTGTGTGAAGACTATTTTAAAGCTAATGGCAAGTAAGCTATTGTAGATTATTGAAATATCAATGTCTTTTATCTCATACTTGGTCACTGACGATTAGTCGTTTACTGGTAATGTTGAAGGAGTTATTTTTGGAACAACATGAATTATCAGACTGTGATTTATAACGGGTCCTAGTTCATAAAATGGGAAGCCCTAGCCAACTAGAAGAATTAAAATTGACTTCAGTTGATCCTCTCTGGCGTCAAGAGGAAACTCGTGAAAATACTGGTAGAGGTCTCATACTATTCAACTATGAAAAGTTTCTCAAATGTAATTGTTACCCGATGCCAGATTAAAGTTTGTCCGGAAAGTATAGCAAATTCACTTATTTTTAGTTGTTGAGGCCTTAAATTTGAAATTCTAAAACTACTTTCTTCGAGAGAAGATTGGAAAGGGTTTTTTCATTGATCAATAAGTAGGAAACTTTTCTAGCTAAAACTCGTATAGAAAGTTTGGAGTTTGGAATCTCTAAAGTTTGTGGCACCATTACCCCTTCTCCTCAAGTCTCAAAGCTTGTTTTTCCGTGTTCTATCCTTCATTTAAATGGGCATTTTGAAGTTGGTTTCATCAAATATAAGTTTGCTTTCTTCCATGCCCTCTAACTCTATAGAAGTACTACAGCAAAAATGTTGGGCAAAACCAAAAGAGAGATGGTATTCTAGTACAATATTCTCATGACAAATGCAGTACAGTAAATATGCTCCTAATTTTTTAATCATTATTAACTTCTTCAATATCAAATTTTAGGTTAACTTTACATAGCATCAAGAATCCAACCATTCCTTAATCACCTACCAAGTACACTGCCTCAATTGTGCAGATTAAGAAGTAAGTTGCTCTTATTGGTTACACAACATTTCAAATACAGCCATGTCAATTTCAAATACATCAAACACAAAACAAACACAGAAAAGTCATTCTGGAAATGATCAAATTTCTACATGAATCTAACAAAAAAAATAGTGCAGAACACACAGTTACATCCAAATGCTAAAACTTGTTGGAATTGAATCCATCAATTAGAACCAACAACCTCTGAAAAATTTAATTCCATAACAAATCGCAATCAACAATTCCAGAAGAATCCTAACATCACACGAAACGAACAGAATGAAACACAAACTTAAACGCACAGGAAAATCTCTGAAATCAAGCACAAAACACCGTAAATTCATCCAAAAACCAACCGATCGGAACCAAAAATCAACAGGAGAGGAAAAAACTGACCGGAGTGAAGGAGGTGGTGGTGTTGATGGTGAGGAGCGAGATCTCGTCGACCTTGGGCCTGAAGATGGAGATCTGAGAGTTGGAGCTCGAGAGCGAGAGGCGTTTATCGCAGGGAGAGAGCTTGAGCGTTTTGTTGAACACGAAAGCGTCCGTCGACGCGAAGGCGATGCCGAACGTGAAGCCGTCGCCGCTCCGCACCGTCGTGTCCGAGCACGGAGTGAACACCTTGTTCGTGTCGCCGGCTTCGACGAACAGCGCCGCCGCCGCCGCGAGGAGGAGCAACAGAGAACAGGCGATCGGGTTTGGCCTCCTCGGAATCGCCATAGCTGAGACTTGAGAGAGCTTGGTTTCTTCTTCTTGCTGTTTCCTTGATTTACAGCGAAGACGATGCTGGTGGTGCGATCCTCTACAGCCGATACTAGCCTGAGCTAAGATCATTGTGATCGGGTCAAAGAGGTAAAGTGCCCGGCCCACGTATTGTTCGGTTTATTGCGTTTAGGCCTTCGGGCCGTGTTTTCTCGTGGTAAGATTTGGGCTTGATTTTCATCTAGGCCCAATCTTCATATACGACGATCGATTTAGGGTTCATGGTTCGTGACCGGACCGAATTGGCTCAAAATTACACCGAACTGGTCTATATGGTTCGAGATTTTAAAAAATCATACTTGAAACTAAAGGTAATTGAAGGGTTGGTTATAATGTACCATAATCACGGGCAGTTCTATAATCGGACCAAAGTGCTTGTACCGAAAGTCTTCATTTTGCACTCAATTTATGAGTAATTAACAAGGTCGCAGATGTTGCACGGTGCTATGATGGAGGAAAGAGACTTTTGAAGTCATGGCAGATTTTCAATTTTGTATTTTTAATATAGATTAATTTACATATGCAATAAAAAATACATATTATGCTACAAGTTATAGTATTTTCAACTTTAAAAAAAAATTAATCAGTTTAGACAGAACTGACTAAAATTGGTCCAAAATTAGCTAAAATTAGTACAAACCCGGCTCAAAACGACCAAAGCGTCATGGTGTGGTGCCCGTGTGGTTTTTAGCGGCTATGACGGACTCCATTTACAACACTGATAATTAGGCCCAAAAAGTTATTTTCAAATCAATTAAGCAATTTTATTTCATGCAATACAATATTATAGCAAAATTTTAATTCTAAATATATTCAAAATCAAATTTATATAATTCAATCGAAATTTAAAATTTTCATATAGTAAAAATAAATAAGTAACCCGTTTGGTTCAATTTTTCTTCACTTAACCACGGTTTTAATGTATAAAAATCATATCTAAAGCACAATTTAATAGGTAACTGAAAATTATAACCAAAATAAAATTATTATTTACAATTCCCAAGTTTTTTGTTTCTTGTCCTTGGTTTGGATGGAACCCAAAATGAACACCTTGCTCAATTCTCTCTCTCTTTTTTCATTAACTCTGTGTTTACTATATATCATTGAAGAAAATAAATAACTATTTTATTATTTTATAGGTGTATTATTTCACTTTAATAAAAGGTTCAGGATTTGTATATGATACAAGTTCAAAGAACCTTTGAAAGAGAGAAACATGGGAAAAGTCAACAGTTCTTCCAAGTGGAATGGGTTCTCAAAGTCAACTGTTGAACAAAACAAAATAGAGTTGCTTATTTGAGACTCTTTAACTTTAAATTTTGGGTTTGGCTTTTCTGCAAAAACAGACAAATATAAAGATCTAAGCAAGCTTGACTATGCATGGAACCATTACCAAGCTCTAATAATTAGCCAAATCATGAAAAATAAAATTGGCCACAATTGGTTGTCATTTAAAACTTTTTTTAATCTATTTATTTTATTTTTCAAGCCCAAAATATTATCATTCTTTAATATGCATGTAGGATGTGACTTTTGTATGCGAAACAACAATTAAATATTGACCTATTAAATATATGTCACCATATTAGGATTTTAATTTTAAAATGTCCCATAATTAAATAGTGTATTTTCTCAAAATATTATATAGAAAGTTTTAAACTTGATTTTAGGGTTTATATTCATATGCTTTTTTCTATTGTATGTGCAGGTGAGCCTATACTTAGAGATAATTTGAGGCTTAAGCCAAACTCACATGACTCGTGCCGCCACCGTCCGGCCCGGGCTTTGTATAGTATTTGCGGTGCGAGCAAATCATAACTATGTGAACAATTTGAAAATAATTTTTATTGTGTCGGTTTCAGAGACAACATTTGATATGTTGTTCGTCCAATTAGTATGATTGTTCTTTGCGTGTTCATTAATTATGTGTTCCTTCCTCGTTCATAGATTCCGTCATGCAAGTTTTAGACTATATTGTGCGAGTGAGCGCGCATGGAAGGGACAACTGTGTTACACTCGAAAGCAACCGACACCATCCGACCTGAGAAATTGCTTTCGAGTAGGTTCCTTCTCGATTCTCACTTTGGATCATCTACTCCAAGTTTATTTGCTGATATCAACCTCCAAGTTTGTACATCACATACCAAAATTTAATTATTTATTTAAATTTTAATTATAAGAAAGTTATTAAATGATTGTATAAATTTTATAAAATTCACGTATTTTTAAAACATGAACACATCTAAGCAACGACCGCACAACCTACATGCATGTTATGAAGAGGAAAAAAAATCTATACAATTAAAGCACATCACGGATCATGAATGTGTATATATAATAGGCAAATCGAAGATTCGTAGAATTATATAATATCATTGCACAACCTAGCACCAGCCAACCCCTCGTTTCATTGTCTTGGAGGCGCAATAATCACAATTCACAAGTTATGACAGACCATCGAAACATAGCAGAAGAATCCGTGGGATGAGTTTTTTTTCCGCATGGATGAGAAAATAATTAAGATATGAGATATCAGCTACAAAAAAAAAACACCAAAATGTCAAAATTGTAGAACATGTAGTGCAATTTTGTAGAACATGTTGGACCCTGCCACGTGTCGCA
This sequence comes from Geranium brycei, assembly GCA_036897365.1. NCBI lineage: Eukaryota > Viridiplantae > Streptophyta > Magnoliopsida > Geraniales > Geraniaceae > Geranium > Geranium brycei. Next base: position 10,297 of record JAYMTP010003073.1, on the reverse strand, counting down.
CGCTGAGATAACGTGCGTATCAGATCCGACGGTTCTACATGAATTTTGACATTTTTTTGGGATTTGTAGCCGAGTGTATCCCATAAAGATATTATAAATATTACTAAGATTTAGATCAAATTGTATTAACTTAGTCTAGTAAACATCATTTCCATATTTATTCATGGGATAATTACACTTTGTTACACCTGACTACAGTGAAATGACACTTTTATACCGTAACTAATTTTCTATATTTGTTAGTGCATTAACTATTTTTATTGACAACCTACCCCTAAAATGCCTAAACTATCACTGGTTTTGATTTCGATTCTGCCCGGTTTACTGCGGACCGGTAATGGAATTCAATTTAAACTTGGTTCAAATTCATAAAATCACAGTTTTAACCTTATTATATACAAGTTTCCCTAGTTGAATAATGGCAAATTAGTTTTATCCCAAACAATTAATAAATAAAAAAGAAAGAAACGGGACTGTGAGCTCGACGACAGAGAAGGACGTCGATGGTGGAGGAGATCCAGCTCGGTAGCGGCCAAACCGGAGGTGACCTAGTCTATTTTCCCATTAGTTTAATTCTATTTTTTAATTGAATTAGGGGCAGTTTAGGTATTTTAGGCGTTCTAAGGGTATGTTGTCAATAAAAATAGTTATAGTACTAAAAATGAGAGAAAATTAGCTGGGGTATGAAAATGTCATTTCGCTATAGTTAGGTGTAACAAAGTGTCATTAGTTAGGGTTTTCTCAATTTCATCTTTTTTAATATCGAACTTTTATCTCTCTATTTTGAACAATCATTTATGCTGAGACGTTTTTCCATCATTAGGTTGTGACCAAATATGAGAGCTCTTAGCCCTCTTTGATCACTCCTTAACGATTTTTTGGGCCATAAAAATAATTTAAAAATCATGTTTCGAACATTTTTACTGTTTTTGCTTAGAAAATTGAAACATATCCATTTGGGCTTAATCTACTTAGGCTTGAAAGTGGTCTAAAAAGGATTCACATGAGAACCCCATTGCTCACGGTTGGTGCAGTGAAAACCGCAAACCGACCAAAAAATCGCGGATGCGGTTTTGGTTTTCGTTATGCAGAAACTGCAAGACGTGTATTGATTTTTGGATATTGAGGTGATTACGGTTAACCGACCATGATCGCCCCTAACTACGATGTAGATCAAATTGTATTAACTTAGAATAATAAACATCATTTCCATATTTATTTATTTAATTTCTAATGATTTTCGTTCCAATTAAAGTTATGAGCCTTGCGAGCCACCAAGCTGCTCTACTTCGCGTTGTAGGGACGAGATTTGAACCCGTGACCTCAAGATTATGAGCATTGCGAGCTACCAAGCTGCTCTACCCCGCTCTGACTAGAAGAACTAAGAACGACCGAAAAGACAAACAAAAACTTGAGCCTGAACCACGTGACTTCGTACCTCAACCCCAGTCGCATTCGCATTCTATCTAGAATTATTCTTACCCAGTGATATCACCCTTGGTGGAACTATCTTAATTGAATTCCATCTTCGCTAAAAGCACCTTGGCTATGCCTCGAACTCTCTTAACTGGGTCAGGGATTAACTAAGAACTATATTTTCTTCGCATTAAAAAAAATATTTATATTGAAAATCAAATGAACCAGTCCAAGCTGAACTCGAGACGAACACATTTTTCACAAACCAAACTAAGGTCACCCGAGGGTGTGACTCTTCCTAAATAAAAGTCTAACCTTTATTAAGATTCTACGAAAAGGAGAAGCGTTGACTTGCACATAAACAATCCAATCCAACGAATTGAATTCACATGCAGCCTCTTTACTTAAGTCACATTCCTTTGATTATATATAACTCCAATCCATCAACCCTCTCTCTCTCTCTCTCTCAGCTGGCATTGACTTTGTAACATTTTCTCCAAATAAACCTTCCCATGGCCGAGCCTGACCAAACCGATAGCCCCAACAGAAAATGAACACCAGCGGCGACTCCACCGGCTTCCTCGGCTCCAACAACTTCAGCGGGTTCAGCTACGGGGTCGGCGTCTCCGTCGGGATCCTCATCCTCATCACCACCATCCCCCTCGCCTCCTACTTCTGCTCCCGGACCAGCCCGGACCAGAACCCGGGCCCTGACGCCGCGTCAGGTGGCGTCCTCCCCGGGCGCCCACCCCACCCCGGCCCAGCCCCCTCCCCCGCCCCCCCCTTCGGGTGGCGTAGGGGCCCGGAGGGGGTCGGACCACCACCTCGCGCTCGACGTGGGGCTCGACGAGGAGGTGATCCGGGGATACCCGACGCTTCTCTACTCTGAGGTTATTACTAAGGGGAAGTACTCGGGGCGCGACAGCTGCTGCGCCGTGTGCCTGGCGGACTACAAGGGGTCGGACAGGCTCAGGATGCTGCCGGACTGCTCGCCCCTGTTCCACCGGCGGTGCATCGACCCGTGGCTCAGGATGAACCCGACGTGCCCCGTCTGCCGGACCTCCCCGCTCCCGACGCCACTGTCCACTCCGCTGGCCGAGGCGGCGCCCCTGGCGGGGCCGCGGGACCTGGGGAGGTCTGAGTTCGAATATTGATACATATAAATTAATTATATTCGGATTTCTCGAATTATTGCTGATGAAAAAATGCGGTCACGTAAACTGACAGTGAGATCATTAATGTGTGTTATTGGAGGTGTGGTCAATTTGGTGGGCGATTTGTATAATGAAATTCATATTATTTTTTTGTGGATTGGGATTTTCTATGGCCGAAATTGGGATATAAATGTGTATGCATGAAGATTATTGATTTTTGTCTTTATTTTCCCAAGTAGAAATAAGTTGAGGTTAGGAATTACATATATGTGTGTTTAGGAGTTGAGTATGTGACAGATTGCTTGAGTTTGATTCGTTGAATATTTAGATGTGTGATTATTGAATAATGTTGGAGGTACGGTAGATTTGATGAGTTTCAATAATGAAATTCGTACCTTTATGGCGTATAGTTTTGGATTTTCTAAGTCATAAATTGAGATTTATATGGACGATCTTCCCAGAATTATATATGCATGACATGCATAAAGATGAATCTATATCTTCATTTTTCCCGAGTAAATGTCATTAAATTTCAATTTGTTGAATATCTTGTTTGTGTTTGTAATTCAAAGTTGAGTTTATCTAGTACACGAGTTGACCTCAAGTCTATTTCATTAAAATTTAATATAGACTCATGATTGGATTCATTCAAAATTTTGTAGACTGTATATATGTAGAAATTAATCAATTTAATTCTATATTTTAAGAAATATAACACTAATATGTAAATATTGTTCTAAAATGTAAATGTTATTTGAATGATTGGTGATGTTTGCTTTTCATGTTTTGTGATCCCTTTTGAAGTTTGATAGTCAAATTCATGTATTTTTTTTAAAATTTACATCAATTCTATTTATTTATAAATTTTTTTCTACTTTTAAACATGCACAATCTCAAACTCACCACAAATATTGTGATGCTCAACTACTAAAATGCCCACTTATTAAAATTCAATAAATTTAATTAGTTGAAGTTTATCATTTCTGTATGAGTAACTTTTCAAAATGAAAATATTGAAGGGTATTTAGGTAAAAAAATCCTTTATCCAAGATTTAATGTTAAATTTAAATTTTGTTAATCCAACAACTTATTCTTAATTTTCACCACAAACATGATTTTGACTGGAGTAATTCTCATATACATAAATATATATGAAAAAATAAATCTCATCCAGTTTAGTGGAGAGTTTCGAACCCAGTTGTGAACATGGTAAGATTAGATTAAATGGTAGATTTAGGAAATGATGTAATTAAAAAAAATTATATTTAAAATTCTACCTAATTTTCCTGACCAAAATTGAAATACAACTCTTATAAAAAAAACAAATAAATTATATAAAAGGGCAAAAATGTCATTATCGACGTTACCTAACGGTCATCTTTCCCAGCCAGTACGCTACTAAAAACCCCTCTCTTCCTTTGCTTCTCAGTTCCCACAGAAGAAAAAAAATTCCAAGTTCTATCCAAAATCGCAAGCCCTAATTCGGATCGTCTCTGTGAAATTCTCCTCAGCGATCTCAAAAAAGCTATGGCGATGAATCATTTCGGTCTCGTTGGAGCTCTTCTCCTATCGATTTGTCTCCTTGCTCCGCTCGCTCAAGCGACTGATGTGAAATACTGCGGTGAGTTCTTCCCGATCGACGCCTAATCCCCAAATTCTTAGATTTTTCTGTTTATGCTTTCAATTTGTTTCATCGATCGTAGATTAGGAATATGATTATTTTAGTTTCGAAGTTTATTTGAAGTCCTGGAGATTGATTAGGTTTGAATCGGTGACATGCTTGGAATCGAGATTTTCTTGCCTTTGATTTGGTTAATTGTCGTTGTTGCTGGCGATTTGAAGCTGATAATGTTTTTGTTGTTGTTAATTTTGGTCAAAATTGCAGATACGAATAAGGAGTACAAAGTGAAGGTCTCAGGAGTTGACATATCTCCATATCCGGTGGCTAGAGGCAAAGTGGCTACTTTCAGCATCTCTGCATCTACTGGTATTGTTTGTGTTGACTCTCATTTGTGTTACTGAATCATTTTGCATCATCAATCTGTGTGGTTCCTGTTTGAGTACTGAACTGATTAAAATGGGTTTTTGAAAAATAAAAATTACTGCTACTGGTTATCTTGTAGTTTGTTTCATGTGATTGTATGTTCAATATATGGTTTTGATAGATTGAAGATAGCATAGGGGTGAATTTATATCCTAATGTCTATGTAATATGATAAATATGTTAAAGTTAAGAACATGTATGGGTGCTTCTTGATCTTGGTTATTATAATGTGTTTGCTTGTATATATGCCCGCAATTGAGAGTGAGCTAGAAGCATTTCTTGGATGAAAAAAAAAGTAATCAATTCGACAATTCTACCAGGATAGTTGTTCTTATTTTTTCATTTTGTTGATGTTAAAACTGAACCCACTTGTTCATGTCACGTGGATGGATGAAATGTTGTTCTCCTGCTCAATCATGTTCGTATCCTATTTTTTGTGCAGCCGAAGGACTTTCTGGAGGAAAGATGGTGATTGAAGTCTCATACTATGGATGGCACATTCACACTGAGAACCATGACCTTTGCGGGGAGACATCTTGCCCTGTATCAGTTGGTGATTTCCTGGTTTCTCACTCGCAAGTTCTACCAGGATACACTCCACCTGTAAGTCATATACTGTCTTGTTCTTCATTTACTTTCCTGGTCTAGATCAACTTGAGGCTAAGACTATAAGAGTTAAATTCTTTTTAGAATATACATTAGCTGCTATATGGTCACAGTGAAATGAATATTCACCCAATTTAAACTATAGTTTGTTGGAATTAGTATCATCTATCAATTACACAAGCTTCACTTGTTTACCTTGCTCCATATGGTTCCATTTTCAAGATAAAGCACTGGTATTTTCTTGAATTGTCCAAGACGAATCCATTGTCTTGTTCTTGCATTTTTATTGTAACAAGGCAGTGTGAAATGTGTTCCTTCATCAAATATTTCACAATTTAAGATCAACAAATAATGCTATATTTTTTACTCGTGAAGCCGGTAATGCATGTTCATACAAGAAAATAACACAAGGTCGAGCTGGACAGTGGCAAATCTCTCACACATTTTTATCGTCCCAATTCTAGTTGTGTTTAATTGACAGTAGTATTACAGTGCCCCGAGTCAGAATTATTTGCTCAGTTTTGTATTTGACAATGTTCTGCATTTGCAGGGTTCTTACTCTCTAAAGATGAAGATGTATGATTCAAAACAGCATGAGTTGACATGCATTGGCTTTGATTTCGATATTGGTTTTGCGTCATCTGTGGCTGATAGTTAAATGCTCCAATCATCAGCTGGTGCCGCTCCCTTCTGCAAGTAATGCTCCGAAGCTTTTATCCTTCAGTTGATGTATTTGCAGTATAAGTAGCCATGTACAAATAATATGCTTCCCAACTCGTGACTTTCAATAGTATCTTCTTTGCTTTCAGAGTCTTGATCCTGTATCTTGCTACTTGATCGTTCCCGACTCTATAAAACTTAGATTTGCATACCAAAATTTATGTGTTGTAGATAGTTAACTCCATCTCTTGGCCATCTTCAGTGTGCTGGGCATGATCCGATCCATGGAGTTGTCTTGATATTTGACGATGTGGGCACAATGTTACTGGCCACCAGGCCACCAAAGGTTGTAGATGAAGTGACAAATACCTTATATAATAAATATGAGGTCACTAATTCTAACTTGTTTAAGAGAACTAGGTCTTACAACTAACAATATTTTTTTAAATATATTTTATCAGTTTCGAATGTATCATAATTTTTGTCCGACGGGATTATGTTTTGCCATCTTATCTAACATAATTTGATAGAGAAATATACATGAGCTAGCTCAGTTAGTCAAGACGAGTTCAATATTGTTTGTGAGGTATAACTCAGTCGGTCAAGACAGTTCAATCTTTTATGAGGTTCTGGACTCACTTCCTTGGGAGGTAGGGGTTAATGTAAATGGGTTTTCTATGATTTCTCGTATTGTTATATATTAATGAAAGTCAGTTAGAGAAATACGCTCAAATACTGCAGCAATCGAAGAAACAAGTTTTGGTAAGTTGGGTCATAACAAGCAACAAGCGTAGCTTATGTTATAAATTTTACACATACGGATGATAAAGAGTAAAAGCTGAAGTGCATGCACTCAACCAAAAAACCCAGTCAGCATGGATCATGGATGTCCAGTGAGTACCTAAAAAAAGTTGAAATTGCATTGAGCCACATGACGTTGCTCCAAATCCCAATCATGCTAAGACGGGATTACTAAATCTATCTCGACCCGTCATGGTGTCATTATATAAATGAACAAACTATTATAAACCCGACGTGAATTTAATGTCTCTGAATTGATAAGATAGGGGATGGGGATCATTATGTCATCCACAAAATTGACGGGGACTCAGATGTCCCAATTCGACGAGTAGGGTATGTGGGTCACTAAATCTGCCTGTTTCTATTCTATAGAGAGGCAAAATCCACTGAACTTAACGGAGACCCAATATCTTTAATCTGATGATGTAAAATCACTTAATCTATCTCGACCAGTTTCTGTTGCCATCCCTTTATGGGTCACCAAGCCAATCACATTGAACCACATGAAGATACTCAAAGGGGGGCAAGAATGACATTGCTCCAAATCCCAATCATGCCGTGTGGCAAAATCAACCATGTTTATGATAGGAAATTTCCTGCTTTTTCCACTCAAACACCATGATGCTGATGATACCCCAAAAATAGTTGGTATTGGGTCATTGTGTGCTTGACTAATGAACAAAGGGGTGAGAATTTCCCATTCCCAACCCCACTCTCCATCACACAGCACACACACTTAACTTTACATAAAGCAAACCCCAACACTCCACAAAACTCATCTCCACACCCAAAACCAAAACCCTCACAAAAATGAAGGGAAGTGTTGTGATCAAGAATCTGAGCCTCATCCCAACACTCAAACAAGGCCTAGTCCTCCAGCTACACTGCACACCCCAAAATGTCAAAGCCACTGATTTGGAGTTGGATCAAAATTCACAAAAGTGTGTCACACTCTACACAACAAGCTTGAGGGGCATAAGGAAGACATTTGAGGACTGCAGCACAATAAGGTTCCTGCTAGAGTCTCTTGGAGTGAAATTCTCCGAAAGGGACGTTTCGATGGACATGGAGCTGAGGGAGGAGCTGTGGAGGGTGATGGGTGGTGGGAGGGTGATCCCACCAAGGCTCTTCATCAAGGGGAGGTACATTGGAGGTGCTGATGAGGTGGTGGCACTGCATGAGCAAGGGAAGCTCAGAGGGCTCTTTGATGGGTTGCCACTAAAAGGGTCAAGAGGGCCTTGTAAAGGGTGTGGGGGATTAGGGTTTGTGGTGTGTGTTCATTGTAGTGGAAGCTGCAAGGTTGTTGGAGAAGAAGAGAGCCATGGGTTGAGGAGTAGTACTAATAGTAGGTGTCATGAGTGCAATGAGAATGGTTTGGTTAAGTGTCCCATTTGTGAATGAGTTCTTGTTGGTGAAGTTTTAGTTTTTTGGGGGGGGATTGGCTTCATTCCCATGTCATGTGTTTCTTGAGTGTGCAATGATTGTTAGAAGCTATTGAATAGTAAATTTTGTTTTTGAACATCAACGACTCACTAGAATTTGAACGCTTTATGTTTTATGAATGGTGTTAGTCCCAAGAGTTCTCACATTTTGGTTTTGAACCGAATTGGTCTAACAATGAATTGAACTGCCTAGCTCGGTTTCAAGAAAATCCAATTTGAAACTAAGTTAATGACATTTAGTTTTGTTCAGTTTTATTCAATCGATTTTGTTTGAACTTTTTTCATGTATCTATTATTTTTAGGCCTCTTTTGACTTATTATGTGTTGGTTAATCATTTTTAGGCCCTAAATATTGAAGATAACGACTTGAAATGAGCCACGTGTTGATTCAGTTATCTATCAGTTCAATTTTTACAAATCGAAATCAAACCAATTTGTAGTCGGTTTCAATTATAGTCGAATCAAACTGTTCCAGTTCAATTTTATCACGGATCGGTTCAGGTCGGTTCAGATATTTTTTTTAACCCGTCCCAACTAGATCAGCCAAGCTATCTAATAGGTTGTTCGGATTTTACAGTAATCCATAAACATAATTACTATTTATTTTTGAAATGGAAAAATAGTTTAGAGAATTTGTAAATAATTTAAAGAACAATGATAGGTAGGGGACCTTATGCACATGGGTTATCTATAATGTTATGGATATAAAGTAGATGTTGGTATCAAAAGGGTTGGCAAATAATGAAGGTTCTATGCCAATAACTTTAAGCAAGAGAGAGTGGATGGAAGCTTTTTCATGATTCTTTACCTCATTGTCAATGTCAATAACATGTAATTGGAAGCAATGTAAGAGATAGCATACTTGAGAAGAAGACTGGCCTAGGTAACTTCATGAGTAGAATAATATGATCCCAATTGGGACCTAATAGTTTTATCTAATTTAACAGGTAAAAGGACGATGACGTTGATAATGAACGAATCTGTTATAACTTGTTTTCTTGTCATTCTTATATATTTTAAATTCAACATAAATTCAAATCTTGATCTAACCGAGTAAAAGACGGAGATCACTAAATATATTTCAAATTCGCCATGTTGTCGTTTTATTTAATTGAATTATACAATTTTAAAAACTCGGTAAATTGTAATGGAGCTTAAAATCTCTAATTTAAGTCCTCGAGAAATATATAAATTATATTTTAAATTAAAATGTATTTTGAAGTAAAGTTTAGCACAATATACTTTCATATTCGAATTCGATATGAACAAAATAAAAATAAATTGTTAGGATCCACACTGGTCCGATTCTCGCGGTTAAACGATCGATTTATTGCTTATGAATCGTAACATACTCATGAATTTGGTCGATTCTCATAAACCGAACCGTAGAGAACCGAAATGCAGAGGTTGAGGAACCATTCGGCTCTGTTCAAGATCGGTCCGGTTCGGTTCCGGTCTGTCCAATTTCATGTGAACAGTCCTCCAGGCTACAAGTAACCAATTTGAAAATGTGAAGCTGGCCCAGAAAAAATTGGGCCCAATACATTATCAATGTCAAGATAAAGCTTTCAATGAACGGCCCAATAAATATTAGGCCCAAACTGGTGTCTAGGAGAAGCCCAATAAACACTACCAAAACGACAGTAGCAAAATTAATCATGACATTGACATATAAACATGATCATTTTGGTTTTGGTTAGTGGATGAACAATTGCATTATGTTTTTGATAAACACAGTGTTTTGCTGACTTTTAAGGTTTGAAGTCAACCACAATTATTCAAACAAGGAACCAGATTATGTGAAAAATCGAAACGGAAATGGTCAAAAGTCAAAACGTAACGTTAATGAAGTCATTGTCATCAATCTTATCATAACTGCTAAAAAGAGTTTCTTATAATAAAATAAAACTATTTATTTCATTCAAACAAAGGAATGTTATCGAACACGTATATAAGGACAGATCCAAAAATTCAATTAAGAGCACTAAAATCAAATGTATGCTCTGGGACTGTAATCCACAACTTATAAGTTCTAAGAACTCATCTTTTACTACTAAGCTGTTTAACTATTTTATTCATTTTAGACAATCTGTATATATATTAACATTTAAAATGGGGCAAATGCAATTTTCGAACAAAATTTACACTGAAAATTTCCGAATTCTCCGGCCAAG